>CM047586.1:11412038-11433844 GCA_026184515.1 Peronosclerospora sorghi | reverse complement strand
AAATATTGTGATGTGATGAACTGTGATGAACTGGAGTAGTTGAATGATGAACGTGATGGTAATTTTCGCGATGTGGATGGAAACGGTATATGATAACGTGTTGGTGCAAGTTTGGAGAAGTGATGAATTTGGTCAAGTGATTGGATTATCAGGAATGCGAAAGGAATGATGACATGTATTACGAATTATCTGGTCAGCTAACTGCTGCATCAAGAATCACTATCACCCCACAGACGGCCGATAGTCAGCGCCGTATGGTCTTCGATCTGGTTCTGGTACTGTTTGCGCCAGGGCTCCTTCAGATCGATCTGTGCCAAAGCGTCCTTCAGGTCTGTGACCGGCTCGTCACACCGGGATACCAGGCGCCGTCTTCAGATAATACCCCGGCTTTCTCAACCCGACGCTTGGCCATATGGAGAACCACAGGATATAAGAAGATGTCGAGGTCGCATTCGCGGGCCAGCATCCCTCCAAGAGCGAACTGGCATAGGGTCTGCCAGGCCTCGCCTGACCGACTCCGGCGCCTCTTTCGGTTTCTCTGGAACGAGATCAGGCCTTGATCATGTTGCGCTCGACCAGGAAGCACTAGATAGTGCGTAGACTCCCAGATCGCTTGGCTGTAAGTTTCGTTGAAGTCATTCACTCGACCTAAGAACGAGTCGATCCACGCAGTCGACGCAAACATGGACCCCAGCTTGGGGCGGACGAACACCTTCCATGGCTCATCTGCGTACAGACGGGCGATTTGTGGTTCTGTGACCAGGTACGTCCGCCATTCAGAGGCGTAAGGAGCCTTGGGAGATGGAGGAAAAAGCCAGGAGTCCGGGCGCGACAGAGATCGGGCTAATATCTTCTTGGTCAGGGCAGACTGGTACAAGCTACCGATCTGCCACGATGACCATGGCGAAGTGACATCCGACTTCAGCGATGGGAGAGGTCGATCTCCGGCCAACAACCCTTTGAATCGGGCGTGCTTGCGCAGCCCAGATGTGCCAGGATGGAACGAAGGTACCGATCCGGTCGACCCGCGCGTCGGTGCAGCACCATCACTCTGGGAGCTGATCGGCTTATTAGCCCCCGATGCAGGCTTCGCAGGAACGGAACCTCGGCGTTGATCGGATCGGGAATTGGATAAAGCAGTGATCAAGAACTCGGAATCGCTCGATCCGCCCCCCGGGTCCTCTCCGGAGTAGACCTTGATACGCTTGATGTGAGCGGCGCGGGGTCGCGAGGGCGCACGAGATTTGATGATGATAGACGTATCACCGGCATCCGATCTGGGGCTTGGGAGATGAGCCAGCGTCTTGGCTTTCTTCTGGAGCACCGCTCGCTTCTCCTCTAGTTCGGAGTCGCGCGCTATGCCTCTCCCCCTTGATCCCATCGACGCGTCCTTACGCTTCTTGGAAGTTTGCGAAATTTCGGGGTGCTTACTTTTGGCCAATGAGTGGCGTCGGGACCGATCTTAATTCAGATCGACCACAAGGCCTATGCAGAACGGTAAGAGCTAGAGCATGCAGCCGGACGCCGCTGCAACAAGTCGGGAAACTGTTGGTAGCACCGATTTACGGCCGCCCAGCGACGGTCTGACTCCTGGGTCCAGGCGTCCGATCGGCTATGGAAGGACTCGACCTTCCCGATCTGCTCCCTGACCACGACCTGCAACTCGCCGATCTGCCTCTCCAGGTCACCGTGTTGGGTGCGGAGTAAAGTCCGATCGGACTGGTCCTCCAACATCTGCCGGTTGATCACCGCGAGATGTTCCAGGAGGTGCGACCTGTAGGCCTCCAAGCGAGACAGATAGTTCCGTGAGCCGATCAGCCCGTCCAAGATCGGTCGGAGCTGATCGCAGTGATCATGCGACTGCCGATCAGCCGTAAATAAGGTGTCGAACGTTTTGGCGATGTCGTCGGGCAACCGATCTACATGCAAAGGAGGGTCAGACCAGACCGAAGATGAAAACAGACCGATCGGCTTACCTCGCGTTGCTTGTTGGGCGATCTGGGACCGGAGATGTGTGTTTTCAGCCGTCACCTCCTGCAACTTCGTGGACTAGGGGATCAACGTATCCACCTCCTTCCGCAGTTGCAGGAGTGAAGAATCCCTGATTTCCAACTGGGACTGAAGCTCCGGGACCGTTTTCCGGAGCTTATCGGCCTCGATCTGATGCCTGTCCGGTATATCGGACCCTGGAGGGCTGTGAGGGCTGTCAGATCGGGCATATACGGTCGGCGAACCGATATGGGGCGATGAGGAACGCAGGGCACCTGTAGAAAAGAATGTCAAGAGAGGTTACAATACTATCGGGTGTACAAGGCAAGTACCTGGAGAAGGTAGACTCGGAGATCTGTCCATCGGTGAAGTCCGCTTCTATGAAGATCTGGATATGATGAGATCGGGCCGCTACGGTTGCGCGGCTGAGCCACGACTCAGGGGCGGCTGTAGCGTAGCGGACCCAAGAATTTTGGTCGATTTGCGTCAGCAGCACACCTGTAACAGGACTGATCCTGTTACGGGCTTACACTGTATTTTGCGAGGAAGCGCGCAATACAATAAGGGCAGGATTAGTTGGTAACAACTAATCTTACACTAAAAGTAAATAAAGGTATTTACTTATTCTTTAGAACGCAAAATTAAGAGTGTTTATTAAATGGGTGGTTAGCGGCTAACAGTATAGTAATTACCTAACTAATATAATAATATCAAGTATTAAACTAACTGTACTATTAGTTAACCTGCATGATTCGGTATTTATACCGAATCGACTTTTCCTTCGTAGATTATAATAACTTATAATCTATTATTTGAATTTCAGACAACGCGTATGAAATTCAACTGTGATATTCTAACTTGAATATCAATTATGTAATGGCACCCCATTACATCACCCCCCACTTAAGGTGGTTGGCCAATAATAATTCTTATTTTGGCCAATCATAGGTGGGACTTGTTGGTCGTTCTCATTTACCAACTGATTGACCATCGACTCGATGGTCAAAGCACGCGGCGGCGCTCTAAAGAGCGCTGCTGAAAACATCGAAGGAGCTTCTTCCTCCGCCTCAGCACTAGGTGCTGAGGTGTTGAGTGACAACAGTGACGCTGCATTAGCATCGTCAACTACGCAAAGGTCGGAAGACGTACCGTCTTCGACCACAGATGCTGCTAAGGCGGCATCTGGCAAGAAACAGGGAGATGTTGCTAATGCAACATCTCGCACGATGGCAACCCCCGAATGGTGTGTTTCCAGAAAGGGTTCTTCCATGTTCGGAGACAGTTGTGACTCCAAACAAAGTGATCGGGGCACAGATGCCCCCACGAAAAGATCTAGCGAGTCGAAACTCGCTAGGTGCTCATCGCCTAACAGCGATGATGACTCTGGTGTCGCTGTCAGCTATGACAGCGACAATGATCATCACAGATGGTTGCGGGAACGCAGAACCGGACCTGCACCAAGTACGTCTCCACGTCAGGGTGGTTTAACCCTGGCGCGTGGTGTTGAAGCAGGCGGTGTTCCGCCTGCTAAAAGAGCTCAAACAAAAGCGGCGCCTGCCGCTTCTAAAGCGTATCATCGTACGGAACCACATGTTCCGTACAAAGTAGGGTTTTGGACCCCTGGATGGACTATTGCCCCCAACAGTGGCGGTCACCGTAAGCGGGACTGCCAGTATGCGTTGTTCGATATCAACGTGCTGGATGACTGCGAAGACATCCAGTCACGTCGATTTGATCGAAGTACAGACGATAGACGTCTGTACTTTATTGACCTCTTTTTCCAGGTTCGACATTATTCGAGCCGGAAAGGGTCAAGGAAGAACAGGGACGATAAAGACGCCCTGACTCAGAGTTGGAATGCTTTTGTTGACAACTACAACAAAAGCCCACATGATTACGTGAATAAAGTTCACGTAATGCGCGAGCGCTTTGTAAAGCACTCTCGAACAGGCAAAATGGAATACATCCATTTTGCTTGAATCAAAGAAGGGTTGAACTGTGGTGTCCCATTTCTCCTCGTTTGCCCGCGGTGTCCGCAGTGCGCTCCTCTACTGTCAGAGGAGGAGTTGCGGGGGTACGGTGGTTTTTCCGTACCCGCCGAAATTCAGGGCTTAATCGATGCCCTAAATGCATCACACCTAGTGTTGATGCTACTTCGCATTATGAGTTTGAGACTCCTTCTTAAACTCAGCTAAAAGGTATGGGGCGTCGGCCCTCAGAACCTCAATCTGCTCCCAAGAGTCGAACCGTTGGGGGTAGCCCAATTAGTGTACTAAGTACTCGGTACGCTGCCCCTTCTTCAAAGGCACCGAGCGCTTCGAGATCAAGCGCTCGAGGATATATCGCTTATTCCCCTGATTATCAATCAAGGGTGGCGGAGGTTGAGAATTCCCTCGCCGTTGTTGTTGCGGAGCATGGTGCTTTGCTCCGCAAACTCGAGGAGGGTTATTCCTCCTTGAGCAGCAATATGTCTCACTGTGTGAAGACATATCGGTCTCTTCGCGAGGATGTCCGCGACATCCTCGGAGCGCACACTGCCCTCCAGCAGAAGAATGATCTTCTGTACATTGAGATTTCTCGCTATAAGAGAGAGCTCGATCGGCACATGGCTGATCTCGAGCAGTCGAAGGCGAAGGTAACGACTCTCCGCTCTGCTCATCAACGGCTGGAGGCCGATTACAAGTCTCTCTTGGGAGACTTGGAAAAGCACGGCATCTCCCGTGGTTCTGCGTCTCGTCGTAAGACGAAGACGAGTGATACCTCTTGAGCCGCCCAACATAGAATGTTGGGTGAAGCCGCATTGCTGTGGTAATGTCTAAGGTATAGGCATTCCCCCGAATCTCTTGGACCTTGAAGGGTCCAATGTACTTAGGAAGCAACTTCCGTGTAGGGAAGTTGCTTATTGCATGTGTAGGCAAATTAGTAGTACTTAGTAATACTAATTCACCTTTAAGAAAGGAGTTTTTTTCTTACTTCCTTGTTTATCTGCATTTTGCTTCTGTTTGTCCAAAGCAGAAGCAAGTGCATCCTTTACATAGCGTATTACAGCTTGGCGCTGTAATACGAATTCATCTACTGCTTTATCAGCAGTAGGTGTATTGTCATCGTTGTCTGCAGCCATTGCTGCAGACACATATTCATCATATGCAGCTTCAGTTTCAATTAAGCTGCTTCCGCTTCTACTGTACTTTCAGTAGAAGGGCCATCGTTTTGTTCACAAGTTGCAGTCGCAACTTGCGCATTGACTCGCTCAAAATTTGAGCGGGTCCCTCCCCCACTTAGATTTGGCGTACCGCCAAGTAAAGCTGGGGTTCGTGGATGCCTTAAGGCATTCACGTAGAACGGTGTATGATTAGTTGAAGCATGCACCGAATTGTTAATCGCAAATTCAGTTAGTGACAGGTAGTCACTACACTGTTCAAAGGCATGTGCGTATGATCGCAACATGTCTCCGAGAATGTGGTTAACCCGTTCCGTCTGCCCATCCGTTTCCGGATGGTCCACAGTTGACATCTTCAACTGGGTTCCCAACAATGAGAAGGTTTCTTGCCAGAAACGTCCTGTAAATCTCGGATCTCGATCCGAGACAATGTCTTCCGGCATTTCGTGCAAACGGAATACCGTATCAACGAATATCCGCGCTGTTTGAGCGGCGGTTACGTTCGCTGATACTGCAGTAAGATGTACCATCTTACTGAAACGGTCTACAAAGACCACTATTCCGGTCTTCCGACTATTGTCGTGTGGAAGACCGAATACGAAGTCCATTGAAATGGACTTCCAACACTCTGTCGGAACCGGCAGGGATTGCAGCGGAGCCTGTGCAGACTGCGCAGGCTTAACGCGCTGGCAAATCTCGCAAGCGCGTACATATTTCCGTACCCACTTGTACTGGTTTCGCCAGTAAAAGCCACGTGCGAGAGAAGCGTATGTCTTCACTCGACCTTGATGCCCCGAAATCGGTGCATCATGATACTCAAACATAATTTGATGTTTAAGATCATCGTCGTTTGGAACGACGATGCGACTTTCATCTTTTTGGTCTGTGCTGTAAAGCAGCAGACCATCGTGCAGTCGATATCGATGCACGGATGCGCGGAGGAACTCTGGGAGTTCCTCGCGCTTCTCACTTGATTGATTACTAAAGTAATCAATCAACAGACGTGTCTCCTCATCTGTTTTGTACGCCTCGCGTACTTGCCGTATAATTGACGACGACAAAGCAGTGCAACGGATCGCGTTTGCACTGGCACCTTCGGTTACGGACGGTTTCGTCTCGTAATCGGGCCTTCGTGATAGCGCATCCGCTATCACGTTCAACTTTCCGGGTTTGTATTCAACCGTAAAGTTTTATTCAGCAAAGAATGACAGACATCGAGCCATTCTTTGAGAAATGTGTGGTGAATTCACGGCCGTGCGTAGCGACGCATGGTCCGTGTAAAACACAAACGGTCTATCTCCCAAGAGATAGATCCGAAACTTGGCCAGTGCATACTTCATGGCAAGGAGTTCCTTGTCATGCACTGGATAGTTGCGCTCGGCTGGGCGCAACTGACGCGATTGATAGCAGATTACGCGATCACGATCATCGTGTTCACGCTGCATCAAAGCACAGCTGATAGCGAAATCGCTCGCGTCGCAAACGACGTGGAACGGACGCTCGTTATCGGCTATAGCCAAGACAGGCGCTTCAGTCAAGATTTTCTTGACTGCACCAAAAGCATCTTGGCATTGGGTATCCCAATGCCATTCGACATCTTTCTTAAGTAATTGAGAAAGAGGTCGTATTAGCCCAGCATAGTTGCACGAATACTTGTGCAAATATGTTGCCAACCCAAGGAACTTTCGAAGTTCCTTAACGTTGTTTGGCGTAGGCCATTCAACGATCACCCTGATCTTTTCTGGATCAGGAAGCACCCCGTGCTTGCCCACAAAGCATCCAAGAACGGGTATCTCAGGTGCACCAAAGGTGCACTTCTTCAGATTTGCATAGAGCTTATGCTTACGCATAAGCTCTAACACTCGACGTAGATGTTCCCTATGGACATCTACATCGCTTTTATCGTGTTCACCCTTACTATGGATGAACACGTCATCGAAAAACTCGGTGCGAATTATCGCACCGGGCGTAATAGATGCGTTACGCATCTGTTAAACGTAGCAGGGGCATTTCGAAGCCCCTGCGGCATAACAAGCCACTCCCAAAGCATGCCTGTTGGGGTGCTTACCGCCGTGAGAGGGATATCCTTCTCACGCATAAGGATTGGATAAAATCCATCTCTTAGATCGAGAGCACTAAAGATGGTGCTCCCGCACATGCCATCAATGATGACATCTTTTCGCGGTATCGGCGTCTGCGCCTGTACCGTCGCTGCGTTCAGCTTGTTGTAAGCGTGAACGATTCTCCACCCACCTGTGGACTTTTTCACACAAAATGTGGGGGTAGAGTGCGGTGAGATAGACTCCCGCACTTGGCCTGCTTTACGACGAGCTTCGAAAAACTCGTCGATCGATTTTACTTGATCACGCGCCAACGGCCATTTCCGCGTGGCACAATACTTCGTGCCTGGCACGAGGTCAATTTCATGACGAGTTCCCTTATCCTTAGGGAGATCGCTAGGTACTTCTTCTGGGAATACGTCAGCGTGTTCCCGAAGTACCTCATAAAATGGGGAGTTCGCTTTAAGCGACTCCCAGCTCTGCGCTTCAAAGCGCTGAACTTTGGTTTGATCATTGGTAAACTCTTTCCCAATATTTCACTTGTAATGTGGATATTCGCTCACGAATATCCACTAACTCATCTGTTGCTACGATAATACAGATCTGTTCGATCTGATCATCGTGCAAGTTTCTCATAAACTTCTTCCAGCTTAGAACTGGAAGATCCACCACCTCCGAACCTTCTTTCGGAGGTTGCTCCATGAACAGAGACTGGGTAGCTAATCCGGTCTCCGTTTGCGTCAAGACGTTGATCGTCTCGACGGAACTGTCCATGCAATCAGACGCACTCGTCTGATTGACTGCTACACGGTGATTACGATTCACCGTGTGCGAATATTCAGCATCATGGTGGCCACTGCCTACCATGGAATTTTATTGGCGATTAGATTTGATCGTCTGATCGGCCTCCTGTTCTGCGACACGGTGGTCTTTATCACCCGTGTGCATGGCTAACGCAACGTGGTGGGCACTGGCCACCACGGAGTTGTGCTCACGATTGCACTCGATCGTGAGTTCACTCTCATCAACACGGAATTCTTTCGTCGTGTTGGAACCTTCGGTCGCACAGTGGGTGTATCCCACTGTGGATATCACTTCATTCTCACGGTGGGTGTATCCCACCGTGGATATCACTTCATTCTCACGGTGGTCTTTATCACCCGTGGAATGTTTCTCTCCAACACTCAACGACTCTTATGTTGCGTGTGGTAGTCCCTCTGGACTCTCACCAGCGGAGGTACCTTCCGCTGATCGTGTCGGAGCAGACCTGGTGGTGCCATCGCTATCCACCAGACTGTCCGACGCTGCGGTTGTATCTTCTGATACAGCCGGATTACACACACGGTGATCAGATCCTGTGCATCCGCAGCAGTCGATCGATAGGTTAACCCAGTCGATCGAAGGTTTAAACTTGGACATCCATGGGATTCTAAGTATCACATCGAACTTGTCATCTAAATCGAGGACGATGAATTCATCCTCGAATGACAGTTCATTCAACTCGAAGCGTGTTTTAATCGCACGCTTTGGAATAGTCACGGTTCCACCTGTTGCTAACCGGACTGACAACATTCTTCGTGGGGTTTCTACCTCCACGAAGCTCAACAGCGTTAGACTCTGAGTTCTAACGAAATTGTTTGACGCTCCTGTGTCAAACAAAGCTCGCATGGGGACATCGCTCCCGTGCGGCTTAACCTCCAGGGTTATAAGAGGCTTATCATCAACCTGCACCTTTTGACAGGACATAGTCCCGTCTGGGGCTATTACCCTCACATGCCCTATGTCGGCATGTGGGATAACAGTCCCAGTAGGGCTCCCCGCCCCTACTGGTGATTTACGTTTTTTGCACCAACAGGGTGATGTCCCTGTTGGTGTCGCCGTGCAGCGGACAGTTTCGTTCGCTGACTGCGTGGCACCGGACGCGGTGCCATACAGTCATGGGAAAAACTCCCCACTTTCGCGCATCTATTGCAGCGAATGTTCTTCTTAAATTTGGGTTGCTTCCAGTTCAAAACAACCGCAACCGATAGGTACATCGGCTCTGGACCTCCACAGCCCATGCTCTGGCGCGGGTGGCTGTTTCTTGAGACGAAGTGTGAACTTCGTCTGCCCGACTGCTGCTTGTTGACATGCTGGTGCGGCATGTCAAAAGCGAAGGGCTGTTGAGCCCTTCGGCTGTACCCAGAATGCGATGACGCTGATTGCATGCTGAACTCTTCACGGATGCTCATATCAATGGCATCCCTTAGAGTCTCTGGCGGGTGCCGGTAGAGACTCTGTTTGACGGGACCATCATTGAGTCCCTTCATGAAGCCAGTGACCTGCATAGCAGGGGGCACCGGCTCATACACAATATTTGACAGCAAATATTGCGTCTTCTGAGCGTAAGCTTGGAGGTCAAGCTTACCTTGCCGGAGTTCCATGAACTCCTGCCGACTACTTAGCTCCATTTCTGGAGCTTCAAAGTTGAGCTTCAGCTCAGCTTTAAATTCCTTTTAATTAAGGAACGCAGAGTCATCAGTGGCTCTGCGACTCATCGCCCATGCCCTGGCTCTGCCGACCAGACATGTTGTGGCGAAGTACGCCTGTTGACGTTCGTCAACAATATTTTGCGCAGAGATGGCATCTTCCACCTCTGCAAACCATCTACGAAGGGGCTCGCCCCCTTCGCCGGTAAAGGGCGGTACTCGCGACTTTACCACTTCAACGCTATGCGTTGCAGGTGCAGGTACGGTACGCGCTACCTCTTGCGAGGGCCGTGCTGGCTTTTCTAGGTGGTTTCGCCTAAAGCGATTCACCACCTGTACCACTTCCTCCGGGGTCTAACCCAGGAGGAAGGTAAGGATGTCGGTCCCCACGGACCGAACCATTTCTACCGTCGCGTCTTTACTACGCGACGAGAAGTGGGGGAAGTGTTTTGTCACCACTTCCAGCGTCCTCTCTCGCTCGGCAGGAGTCATGTCTCACGACTTGATGCCGAGCGGATCTTAATCTTCGCTCCGCTAGTTAACTAGCAGAACGGAACTGTGGTCGTTAAGACGGACCACAAAGTGCTACCAGGTGTAACAGGACTGATCCTGTTACAGGCTTACACTGTGTTGTGCGAGGAAGCGCGCAATACAAAAGGGGTAGGATTAGTTGATGAAAACTAATCCTATACTAAAAGTAAATATATAAATATTTACTTGTCTATTAGAACGCAAAATTAAGAGTGTTTATTTAATGGGTGGTTAGCGGCTAACAGTATAGTAATTACCTAACTAATATAATAATATCAAGTATTAAACTAACTGTACTATTAGTTAACCTGCATGATTCGGTATTTATACCGAATCGAATTTTCCTTCGTAGATTATAATAACTTATAATCTATTATTTGAATTTCAGACAACGCGTCTGAAATTCAACTGTGATATTCTAACTTGAATATCAATTATGTAATGGCACCCCATTACAACACCGATCGGCTTAGCGGCGATAGGATTGGTGGAAATCATGGGGGATTTTAAGCCTATCATGTACAAGAGGTGTCAAGAACACGGATTTGGTAAGTCACATGAGATTGCGTGTACCTACATATTTTCATGTGTGTACATATTGGGGACCATAGGGGATAGTTTTACTTAGTCGTTAATTTTCTTGGCTTTTAACACCCGACTGTGTGTCGTTTTCCCAGTCTTTAACACTCAACGAGAAGTCGTTTCGTCGTTTTGTACATCAGTCGCCTCTGCACGCCGCAGAGTGTTTGGAAGCAGAGGGTCGAGCAATCCCCTCCAGCTTATTATACCCGGCCGGGACGCGTTTCAGACGCACTTGGCCCGCCGGAAGTCCCTCGACGGGAGTACACATTGGCCGTCTTTTCAAGCGCAAGTTGCACACGTTTGGAACGTGTTATCAAGTTATTGGATTATTTCGTGGAGATATCGTTCTTGGAGTATATTACGTTCTTATTGGATCTCCATATTGGATTGTTGGACTTCTATTCTCGTATTGGTTGGTCTCTACGATCGATTGAGCGATCTGCCCTTTTAATTATATTAACTTGGAGTATAACAGGTCCGTCCGTACCCAGGGGAAGAGTTCCGCCCAGGGTACACTACCCAGCACGGTCTCCCACATTTAGACCACAAATCGTTTTACAGCACCGATCCACCGAGTGTGTTACCAGCCCATTCCATCGGGTACACAAGGTGAGATGACAAACGAATCGGAACAGGCGTCCTATGCTGATGATCGGTCGTCTGCTAGCAGCGGACGATCATATCGGATCGTAAGCGAAGGTTCGCGGGGTACCCCCCCGTAAGTTGGACGGCCGGGCACGATGGTGTTCAGGTTCTCGACACTACGGTGTTCGATTTTGAACTTGACTCCACCACAGTATATAGACTATGGGATGGTACCCGCCGATCCGAGGAACTGTTTCATTAAAATTTCATTGAAACTATTGTATATCTACATTTATTTTGCAAAAAAAGAAAAGAGATCATTTTTGCTGTTAACAACTGCGTTTGCAATCTCGGACATTGACTGCTCCCATCATTGCGAGATTTTGCAACCTAATTAAATGTAGTGCTTCGTCATAAACTACGTTACACATTAGTAATCGTTCTACAACCTCGCGATCGGAAATACTGCCTTCATAACCATCACCCACCATTTGGAGCCGACCATATGGCTGTACGGTTGTTGTACCTCCTTTGGTTGTTCGATTACAGGCAAGACAGACGGAGTTCCAGTTCCATCACCTGATCCCCCTCCATTCGCCGCCGCACCTTCTTGTACACCTGTACGTACGGGTTGTGCTGTTCGAGCATGGATTGAAGTTCACCCGTGGTTCGTCCATCCAGATACAGAGAAACATTCATTTGAGTAAACCCTTCGTACCAACGAAACGAATTGGGAGGTTAATCCCACCACCATAATACTCCAACGGCCAATGGAAGCCGCGCCATGTTTTTCTAGCAATGATATCAAGGGTAAGGATACTGGCGCTGCATTCCTGGCATGTTGTCTTCATCGTGCCCTTCATATACTCGAGCTTCCCTTGAAGAATCTGCTTCATTTCTTTCATGTTGTCAGATTTAGCTGGTATACAAGCGCATGATATTCATCGACTTGTATTTGGGGGTTATGTATATAGATCTGTGCAAATTTGGGCACATTCTCATTGCCAAGTAAGGAGATGCTGTTGAGATGGTCAAGCCCCCCATGTTGTAAATGACCTTGTGTCATATTTCTGTATCAACGGATGTCCAAACAAAGGCAATGTTTTAAGTTCACGAACGTTTTTGCCCCGCCAAGTCTGGTCTTTTAGCAGACGACGCAACATTGGTCGCGGTGGAGCTATCAGTGGTAGTTTAACATTCCCACAACTGCAGTAAGCTTAGAAATGTAAGCGCGTACAGTGAAGAACCTGTTACGCGTTCCTCAATCCAGTGCAGCGCATTGCACTGCATCCGGATTTCATTTCACCGATTTTTAGCCGAAGTTGCTGCTCAATCCCGTCAAATACACGCCGCACTCGTGGTCCATCCTGTTCAGTCGACCTTCAATCGGCGTGTGCTTTTGTGTCAGGACTGCACATTAAGCACTTATAGTGTTGTTCCTCTCATTGCTGCTTGCTTAAGCTGTATCCCATTTCCTCCGTGCGCATTGACCGCTTCTTGCTGTGCACCTGTTTTAGCTGAACGTCGATCCTGCCTGTGACGACTCCTCCCCATTCAAGTACACTTGAACTCAACAACCACGGCAAATGTTTTAGCACTGAGCAGTAAAGAGTGTTCATTTCAAATAGTATATATGCTGAAAACAATAGCTAGTCTTGCCCAGGAGCGTCGCACTGATGGACAGACGGAAAACTTCAAGTGTAGGTACCCATAGTACCGACGGGTATAGGCAGGTCACGTAATCGGAGACGGACGGAAAACTTTTATATAGGAAGAGGACGAATTTCTAACCAATGATAAAGTCGAATAGTTTTCACTTAGCTGTAGAAGCGCTATTTGTAACCAATTATAAGTCGAATAATTTAGGTCCGACTTAAAGTACAGTTCAAATTCAATTATGTAAGGGATCGCGACCATCATTATGTTGTATACATAGATCGAGATATTCGATTAGGCAAGGAATCGTGTATCGATGGGGTGAAGACATAAAATCTGTTAGTATATAGATATATTTTACAAAATGCCCCACTTTTTACGCATATTTCACAATATACACTGCTTTTCCATTAAATTCACAAAGTACCCTGGTTACTACCAGCCGTGACAAGATCTCCGTAACAAGATCATCTTCATCACGAGAATCTCCGGGACAGACAGACTCGTTCGATGCTGGAATCCGTCCAACACAGGACCATGCGGCAATGAACAACTTCAGCTTTCGCATTCTCAAGCGTGACAAAAAAAATTAATTCGTCTCGTGTATCGTGCAGATATTTTCCCATTCTATCTCCAAGCTACAATGAGCAAAAAAAACAATATTATCACCCTGACCCAGTTGGTACCAGACCATGCTTGCCAAGGAACCCTACAAGAACCTCGCTGGTCTCAAACGGATCACAGATGGATACTAGACCAGCTCAGAGTTGGAATGGTATTCGACAAGAACTTAAGACCCACAGCAATACAAGAGTTCTTGAAACGCAAATTCGGAAGTACTACCGCATATCTTACTGCCCACAAAGCAGAGGAAGCGCTATTTAATGAGAATGCCAAAACACAAGGACACCAATTTTACTCTTTCCAGAGCTACGTGGAAAAGTTGATCGACCTCCACCGTCATACCGTTGCATGCCTGAAGCATTCATGTGATCATTCCACTGGAAATCGCCATTTTCACAGTGTGTTTGTCTTTCCTGGCGCAGCTTGACATGCCTTTTAATATGTGCAATCATTTGTGGCGTCTGATGGAACATTAAAAAAGAATCGATTTATTCAGAATCTAATTCAGATGGTGGGAATGAATTCAGAAGATCAGCTTATTGTTTTAGCGTGGGAGTTGGTTCCGAATGAGATGGAAGATTCTTAAATCGCCATTTCCACAGTGTGTTCGTATTTCCTGGCGCAGCTCGACATGCCTTTTAATATGTGCTATCATTTGTGGCGTCTGAGGGAACATTAACAAAGAATCGCTTGATTCAGAATCTAATTTTGCTGGTGGGAATGAATTCCGAAGATCAGCTTATTGTTTTAGCGTTAGCGTAGGCGTTGGTTTCGAATGAGACGGAATAGACTTGGAAATGGTTCTTAGAATTGGTGACGAGGCTGTTGCCAGGCATGAAAGATAAGAACACTGTTATCATCAACGATCGAGAGAAAGTTCTTCTGAATGTAGCTGCTGATGGGGTGCCAAACGCTGCCAGAACATTATGTTGCTTTCACATTGCAAGCAACATTCAGTCCAAATTCGGGCTCCAGAGCAGAAAGCAGTTTTGTAAATGTGCGTACGCGTGAACAGAGTCGAAATTTCGGGAACACCTTGCAGAAATTCGAAATGAGACGCAACTGCTGCTACCTACATAAATCATATAACGAACAACCATTGGGCTACTTATGCATTTCAAGACCGACGCTTTGGACACTGAAAATCGAACTTGGCAAAAATGCAAATTCTTTCTTCCGGACAATGCGGGAACTTCCACCTTTGGAGTTGATCGAAGCACTATACAATTAACAGATGCAGAATTATCACAAATGTGCTCAGGAGTCCGTCAATTGGGTATCACATCTGACACCTCTTGCTATGAAGCGATTTCCCGATGAACTATGTGCAGCTCGAACATAAAATGCACTTCCTTCTACATATCTCTCTGGTGTTGTGGAATATGGTCCCAGTGGCAACAAATATCAAGTCAAACTTCCCGGTCAAGATGATGATGTGGCAATACCATACCAACGGTTTATTCTTGTCGCCATATTTGCACCTTTCTGATGAAACTCTGACCACCTCCCATATCTATCGTTAGGCCTAACTATAGAGTGGACAATTACAGACATGTATGCCCGCCCGTTTGTGGCAATGACATGTGTAGCCGGTGCGTAAATGCACGGTGCGGCTATCTCACAGAAGAAGACTTTCCTTAAGCGGCGATACGCCGCTACTTAGCCGATACGCCCTAATGAAACAGCATAGCGTGAGATCACTCTCTCGCTCGGGGTCAAGCTTTCCCAGTTTTCTTTAGCGTACGCTAACGCTTTAGCCTTACGCCTCCCTTAGTAGGGAGTAGGTAGGGGAGGTGCTCCCCTGCTACGACACTCACTGCACGCTCGACCGTTCCGGGTCGTGCGTCTAGCAGGATAGTGTAGATTGTAAACTGACTTATATTTAATATGTAATTAGTCTAACTTAATAAACTAATGTAAACTATATGTAATACTAGATAGAACTTACTTAATCCGTACCTAGCCGAAAATGTAATGTACACCACCTGTGTACCAATACGTGGCAGGCTGCCACGCCTTCACCAAGGGATCCCGCCCTGATTGGCTAAAACAACCAATAGGTCCGAACCTTTCATTATAGCCTGAAACCAATTCAGCTTCAGCTTGGTCAATACTTGACCTTAAACGTTGTGTATTTACGTACACCAACGTAACTAAATGTAACCCCGTTACATCTTTCCCCATCAAGACTATTGCCACGCAATAATCGATTATAGTTGGAGACCCCGCATTCCAGAACTCTGGCCTCGAATGAGCACCTGTAGAGTTGCTGATGATTCTTCCCGAGAACAGGATGTCCTCTACTCGGGCTCCGATATCTTGGAGGAGGGTGCCCTTGGGAATATCTCCCCTAAGGATGACCGCTCTGACGACGCCTAACCGCGATGTCGGCAGCCTAATACTTTCCCAACACATGGGGAAAATGCGCTAACTCGCGCGCTACCATTGTCAACTTCGGATGGCGAATCGGAGTCTCCGAAGGCGACCATCACCAATGAATTAGACGCGTCTCAGGAATATCAACTTGCTGCACAGGCACTAGGGGCTGCATTACGCGCCCCCAAACGCCCTACCCGGGCGGAATATAGCTTTGGAAGTCCTCGTGATCTCCTAAGTGGGCTAAGAACGAGGTAAAGAGGGGTTTAGCCTTCCATACCCATGGCCCTGCGGCTGTACAGCCGCGTCAAATCGCTTTCCGGAAGAAACTCCGGGAAAAACGGCCCACGCAGAAGCAGTTCACTGCCGCATTATACCGAGAGCACCTGGGGAAACAGGCGCAGGGTGTCTTTGTCGAGAACCTCCCCGAGGTTCCCTTCATTCTCCTACAAGGAGAAGATCCCGAAGAGGCATAGCAGAAGTTCCGCGCTTAGGCGGAAGGGGAGAGACGTCTCCCTGATTTTGCCGAGCTGTACAACAGCTATTCCGAACGTGACGTTTGGGTGGAGAGGGAATTGCGCTTGGCATTTGCCAGAGCCAAAGCGACGTGGCAATTACCTGCCCTTATCGCACGCGCTATTCTAGCGCCTGTGCCCTCAATGTGGTGCCGGATCGCAGTACAAGCTCCCCATCTGCCTCCGGCGAACTCCCAACTACTGGGAGTGAAGGGGCTTCTTCCGCCCCTTTGATCGTCAACTCGCAGTGGGATTCTCCCGCTCGAAAGCGTCAACGATGTCTCGGCAATCCTGCCGCAGGGGAGTCTCGGACTCCCACGAACTCTGTGAATGTGGGTAACCCTTCCACTTCACTAGATACTGGGTTTGACCCCGATGATGGCGTCGCGCCATCAGACGCTCCACATGGTAGTGTGGAATCCCCTCCGAATCGAGGACTGGAGGAGGTGGTCGCGAAATTGCGACGGGAGGTTCCCGAGCTCTGTGATCGACACAGCCGTCGCATCCGAGAAGTCCATGATGGACTCCGCAATGCCATGATGCCATGGACGCGATTGACGGCGTAGAGAAGCGTATTGACTCTCTCGAGTCTGCCTTTGACGGCTTTCGCCGTCTTGAGGGAAGATTTGAGGCTTCCGTTGGGGATCTTCGTGGTCGCATTTCGACCCTGTCGGAGATTTTACTCCGCGCTGCCGCGTCTTACGGCTATCCGCCTGCTCAACCTCATCCAAGAAGGGACCCTCCTCCGGGTCCTGGTATGATTTAGCATACGCACATAGAAGATTGGATGCGTACGCATCGCCTTCAGAATGTCCAAGGTGTACGCCAAGCCCTTTCTGGCTAGCACCTTGAAAGGCCCCACAAACCTGGGGCGCAGTTTGATTCTTTACACATTAGAAACTGCATGTGTAGGAAGATTTTTAGCATTTAATAAAACACTTTCTCCTACTTTGTAAGCCCTTTCGTTACGCCTACCCTTGCTATCAGCTTGCTCCTTCTGCTTGTCTTGGATTTCCGCCATGGCATCGCAAACGTGTCGTAAGACACTAAGGCGCGTCGATAAAAACTTATCGATGTGCCTGCGCACAGATACAGGGCTGACATCGTGGAATCCTCCCCCCTCAAGCCCTGGACCACACACACGTGGCGTCAACGGAACCCTCGGATTCACTAATTCGTTCACGTAAACGGGGTAAACCCCGTAGATGCATGAACCGAATTGTTTATAACAAATTCGGCCATAGGAAGCATCTCACTCCAACTCTTTGCAGAATCCGGACATAAAATCCGTAGAATATCCTCAACAACGTGATTAACGCGTTCCGTTTGCCCGTCCGTCTGCGGATGATCCGCAGTGGACCTGAGGAGCTTGGTTCCCAGCACCTTAAACAACGCTCCCCAGAATTGTCCCGTAAAACGGGGATCCCGATCCGACACAACGGAATCGGGTAGACCGTGCCGTCGAAAGACACGGTCTAGGAACACTTATGCTGTTACTTGTCTATCAGTGGACTCTGGCACCGCCGCCAGGTGAGCCATCTTGCTCAAGCGATCTACAAAGACCAATATGCCGGTGTTCCCGGCCTTATCCTTCGAAAAACCGAAGCTAAAATCCATACTAATGGATTTCCTACACTCCGTTGGAACGGACAAGCTCGCCAAAGGCGCAGATGAACTTGCAGAGGGTTAACCCTCTGACACGTCTCACAGGTGCGTATATACGCACAGACCCACTTATACATGTTGGGCCACCAATACAAAGCGCTTAAAGCGCTGTAGGTCTCATCCCGACCTAAATGACCCCCGGTAGGGGCGTCATGTGCCTCAAAGATGACTCTATACTTTAGTTCCTCATCATTAGGAACAACCACCCGCGGAGTGTCCTCCGCGCTCGTGCTATAAAATAGCAAACCGTCACAGTACCTGTAACGGTGTAAACGAGCTTTAGCTCGACTTGACAGGGTTGGCTCAGACGAGCCAAGTCCCTTTCCACCCAACTCACGGATAAGCTTCGTACACTGTGGGTCTTTCTCATACGCCTGGCGTATGAGATCCACAACAGACGTGGTGACGAATGTCGCGTGAGCGAGCTCGTATCCGGGACGACGCGACAACGCTTCTGCAAGCACGTTCTGCTTTTTTTACTTAACCTCAAAGTTGTACTCCGCAAAGAAGGAGAGCCAACGGGACATCCGTTGGGAGAGATGAGGCGACTTTGTCGCTGTCCGTAAGGACGCGTGGTCAGTATAAACCACAAACCGCTTTGATCCGAGTAGATGAACCCTAAATTTGACAAGGGCATACTTCATAGCAAGTATCTCCTTATCATGAACGGTATATTCCGTTCCGCAGCTTTGTTGATGCCTCGACTCAAACGCAATCACGCGTTCCCGTCCCGCGTCGTCTGCTTGTAACAAAGAACATCCGATTGCGAAATCGGAGGCGTCGCAGACGACGCTAAAAGGTTTCCCAGAGTCTGGGAAAGCAAGAACGGGGGCTTTTAACAATCTCCCCTTAACCGCTTCAAAAGCGTTTTGGTGTTTGGTTTCCCAACACCAATCAACATCCTTCTTAAGACGGTCGGTTAATGGCTTCGCCATTTCAGCGTAGTTCTCGCTGTACTTGTGGAGATAATTGGCTAATCCAAGCCACTTCCGTAAATCTCTAAGCTTTACAAGCGAAGGCCACTCCACAATGGCTTTAACCTTCGCGGAATCCGCCCGCACTCCATCCTTACCGATGAAGCATCCGAGCAAAGGAATTTCCTCAGCACCAAAAATACATTTGGATGCGTTTGCGTATAACTTATGCTCTCGCATACAGTCGAGCACAGCTCGAAGGTGTATCAGGTGCGTCTGAACATCAGACGAGTCGCCTTCCGCGCGACTATGAACGAATATATCGTCGAAGTACGTCTGAGCGTACTTTCTATGAGGGCGGGAGAGTTGAGTCAAAAAGCGATTAAAAGTCTCTGGTGCATTCGAAAGCCCCTGTGACATGACAATCCACTCCCACATCATGCCACTAGGCGTGCTGACCGCTGTAAGCGGGATATCTGATGCTCGCATGAGCACCTGATAATACCCGTCCACCAGATTTAAGGCGCTGTAAAAAGTACAGCCTGCAATATTATTCTGGAGGACATACTTCCGAGGAATCGTAGTTTGCATTGGTACAGTAGCTGCATCCAGCTTGTTGTACACATGCACAATGCGCCACTTTCCTTCGGTTTACGAACACAAAAAGTGGGGGATGAAGTGGGGAGACTTGCTCTTTTGTACCATCCATGCCTCTTCTTTTGTATCCGGTGCGTAAACGCACGGTGCGGCTAGCGCACAGAGGAAGACTTTCCTTAAGCGGCAATACGCCGCTACTTAGCCGATACGCCCTAATGAAAGGGCTTTAGCGTGAGATAACTCTCTCGCTCGGGGCCAATATTTCCCCAGTTTTCTTTAGCGTACGCTAACGCTTTAGCCTTGCGCTTCCCTTAGTAGGGAGTAGATAGGGGATGTACTCCGCTGCGACGACACTTACAGCACGCTCGACCTTCCCCGGTAGAACGTCTCTCTGGATTAGTGTATAACGGAAACTGACTTATATTTAATATGTAGTTAGTCTAACTTAATAAACTAATGTAAACTACGCCGCTTTAGAAAAGTCTTTGTGGTGGAGACAAGTTCAAAATCGAACACCGTAGTGTCGAGAACCTGACCACCATCGTGCCCAGCCTTCCAACTGACGGGGGGGGTACACCGCGAACCTTCGCCTACGATCCGATCTGATCGTCTGATGCCAGCAGACGATCGATCATCAGCATAGTGTCGTAAAGGAACTTAAATTTTCGAGGTTTCCACTCAAAAACAACACAAGGAAGCGATATAATACACCTCTCTTGCTTAAACTTCCCAGGCTCTTGATACTTACGTCCGAATCTTAACACAAAGTTACTGAAATGGACACTTCCTGGTAACACTCAGGCTGCCCCTTAACTTATGTAATCGCAGAGGATCTTTATCACGCTTTAACACGCTTTCACTTAAAGGTTTCCTCGGGTTGTACTTAGTTTTTGTATGGGGTTGAAATATTTGGTTGGTTGGAAAAACAACTGTCTTCAAAGGTGGAAATTTTATTATATTAAAAGTGTTAGGAAAACTTATATCTACCTTCAGTATCTGTTCACCTTGTTACTTCTTGGTTACTTCAGCACTGGCTTCAATACTGAAAACTCACTTCATGATCGGCTAAAAACACCGTATCCCTTTTATGTATACTTTTCGTATACACTCAACCATAAATTCCAGTCACTTCACCCCAACCGCCCCTTGCGCAGCTTCAGCGTAAGAGAGCAAAAGCAAGGAACCCATTTATATCGCATATCAATACCCATGTTTCGTTAATTCCACTTCAAATATTGACGCGCTTCAATGTCCGTCATAATGGATGCAAAACAAGGAACATCAGATTTCCTACATACTTCCATCATCCGATCCCAATCGACATCTTGTTCGAATACATATCGCGCAGCCACAATGAATAAGTAATCACGTGATCTGCTGAGTGATACCAACGATCTCGACGGATTTCCTTCCATAAATCCTATAGTATGCGAACGCACCATCGTAACAATAGTAATTTCTGCTTCTCGGCCTTAACTAGATCGGTAGTAGCCACTTCGATATCTAAATGATCTTCATACATTCCATTCAAGTATCGTAACTCCCTCCTTATAGCCGAGACCTGGTCTTGATATGGTGAAATTATCAACACCGACTTTCGTATAGCAGCATTCCTCCTCCGTGGTTCAACCTGCAAAGCCGACCATATTTTCTCCAATAGCTGCACCACTATCGCCAATTTGTGGTGGAGTCAAGTTCGAAATCGAAAACATTAGCATCGATAACCTGACTACCACCATCGCGCCCAGCCTTCCAACTTTTGGAGGGGGTACTCCGCGGACCACCACTCAAGATCTGGTCCGATCGTCCGCTGCAATCAGACGACCGGTCATCATCAGAACCCACTTGGTCCGATTGTTTAGTGTACATCTCACCTTGTGTACCCGATGGAATGGGCTAGTTACACACTCGGTGGATCGGGATCTCGCAGATTGGATTGAAGCGGTCTTGAATATAGAAGACCGATCTGGGTAGGTATCTCTGGGGCGGAACTCTTCACCCCAGACACAAACAGACCAAAAACACTTCCAAGAGATGATTTCCAATAGGTCGACCGTCCAAACGATCAAGACCTGACCAATACG
>CM047586.1:11222574-11412028 GCA_026184515.1 Peronosclerospora sorghi | reverse complement strand
ACTCCGCGGCGGGCGGAGGCGACTAGCGTACGAAAAGGGAAGAACGGCGACCCCTAGCTGTGGTGTGAACCCAGACCAAAGGATTTCTACTTAGAAAAATCCTGGAACCAAAAGACTTCTACTTTATTAGGCAAAACCACAACCAAAAGTTTCTTACTTGGAAAAACCACAACCAAAAGCCTCTTACTTGGAAAAACCACAACTAAAATCTACTACCCTATAGTCCCTAAATGTACCCACACAAAATATGTAAAATAACCAAAGTCGGGTGACTCACCAAACTTGCGTTCTTGACACTTCTTGCGTCTGATAGGCTGAAAAGCCCCCCTTGTTTAAGCCAATCCGAAATTAGACCAAATGCCTTGACGAAACTTGACCAGAAGTGTGCCAAATTTTGGGCACGCTTCTCCACAAATTCAATAACATTTCTATGCCTATACATGGTGCGCTCACGTTCTTTAACCCATTGTTGAGAACCAATCCACACGACACGCTGTTCCTCCAAAATTTTCCTCACCCTAGAAGGGTAGCGGTCATCCGGCTTTGCCCAATCAAGTACTTCCATATGCCTCAGATGTATTGATGCCAAATAATCTTGTGACTTATAGGATCGATCACGAATAGTGTATGGATAAAATGTTTGTAACAAATTCGTGATCATAGGATGGATCCTAAATTCTGCCGTCATAGTAACTCCAGGGAATGCAGGTGATATTTTCCTCATCGCTCGGTAATGTTCCATGGAATGTATCAACCCCAACGTAATCTTATGACTACGTACGCCATCATGGAATCGATGCTTCATTCTCTAATCCATAGGGGAGTATGAAAAAAGCTGGTACGGATCTCCCACTGAGATAATCACTTTTACCCACGGTCTAATAGCTTGTAGTAATGCCACTTCTGCTGTTTGTGCACCCTCATCATTGATAATTACGTCATAGAGACAGGTTAGAGAGATCTGGTCGCCCCAATTGAGCCAACGTAGCAACAATCACACGTGCCCCATCCAACGTGTCGCTCTCTTTTAACTTCAATCTGGGAGATATCTCTTTCCGATTCACACACCCTTCCAATGATTGTCACTATCGTCGTAATATCTCCGAAAGGAACCTTCGTCGATACTTTTCAGCATCTGGCGCTAGCATAGTGACCTTTATTTCTCCCAGCCGAACTATATCTTGATCGTTTAGCTGCTTTGAATCCATCAAACTTTTCAGATCTTCATCAATAGCTGCATTGGTTTCGGACACGATGGCAATCCGATATGAAGGAAAGATTGCTAATAGAGACAGTACAACAGCCGTAATTGTAGATGTATTCCACATCCATAAGGGCCACGAGCCAACACTATCCCTTTCGTCTCTATTGCTGCACGTATCACTTCCATTTGATCCCTATCCAAGTGCGCTGAAATGTCTTATATACTGGTGTTTGTTCCGCATCAGCCATTACTGATGAACTTCTTAGCGATTGAACAGTTTCCCTTCGACTCATCAGTTTCAATATATCTAGTGGTGAGTCTCTAGTCAGCTTATCTATCACTCCGAATCTTCGAATGTAGTCCATAATGTTGGCTTTGGGTATCCATCGTAACTTATGTATTTTCTCGTGAATACGTCCTCCCAAGGCGGTGGTTAGGATAGCACGTCTGAATCCTACAGAGCATATTATCGCCCAACCTAAAAGTTCCAGTTTTTTACCTCGTAGGACACATAATTGTCCATAATCCCATCGTTGTAAATCTTCTGTACTCGTATTTACATGTTCATGCATATCATTTCCGGCTACTTGCAGGTACATTACCCCTCTCATTAATGGCATGAAATGAGTTGTGCCACTATCATTGGTGTAAGTATTCCATCGTTTGGCTAAACATTGCCCAATACCGTATGACAACACATGAAGCTTGATGGTTGACTCAACATCATCCGTTGTCCAGTCGTATCGATCAGGGTTGGTGGCCCAAAATGCATCTAGATGTGTCACTAGACACATGGTAAAAAAATGGAGTTAATCACTTACTGATATGAAATCATCCACATACACCTCCCGAAATTTTGCATATAACCAATGTCTGCAACTTCCTTGGTAGTGAAATTGTGATATGGTCACATCACAAGTCATCCCTGCAAGGTCCATAACCACCACCCCAACATTCGCGTAGGAAAACCACTAGAGACGCTGAATCTCGTAAAAATAACGTGACAGTAAACAATACGTTTCTTGCACCCTCCGGATGTAATCACTTACTGATATGAAATCATCCACATACACCTCCCGATATTTTGCATATAACCAATGCATGCAACTTCCTTGGTAGTGAAATTGTGATATGGTCACATCATATTTTAGACTACACAAGTCATCCCTGCAAGGTCCATAACCACCACCCCAACATTCGCGTAGGAAAACCACTAGAGACGCTGAATCTCGTAATAATAACGTGACAGCAAACAATACGTTTCTTGCATCCTCCGGGGTTATCGATTTGATTTGTTGTCTTATACCAATTTCTTTGTGTAACGCCAGTGATCGGCTCGCACTAATAATAGCTCCCGGGCTGATAGTGCTCTTTTCGACTTCCTGACACCAATTCCTTTTCATATCTGACATACGCGTTATCACTCGCCTTGTCGTTGAGCCTTGCTTACATGCACTTCGCCACGCTAAATCTCGACACTCTGCTGTGAGCAGCCCTTCCTTAAACCTATATCTTCGATATTCCTCTTTCCTCTGCACAACCGTTTTGAGCGTATCTGCATTCGTATCAGTAATCGGAGTAAGGTTGTTCAGAACTTCCCCACACATCTCATCACAGTTCTGCTCTGTGCTTAGGGAGGTCTATATCTTCCGAGATGTACTTATTTTCCTTCCTTGACACACCGGACTATTGTCTACATCGCAGTTCATCTTCTTTGGTTACGGGCTTTCCTTCATTATCTTCATGAAGACTTGAGTTTGAATCTTCCGTCGACTCAGTTAAATCTATGACCGCGGAGTTGTCTTGTTTTGATTCTACATCATCGTTTAGAGTATTGTCAAGTCTTCCTTTGTTTAATGCTGGCTCCAACGTTCTCTCATTCACCGTGTTCTGCTGTTCGAAGATTTCACCAGAGTTTGTCCTTTTTACTTCTTGCACTGTACTTTCAAACTCCACATCTTTGTACACATTGACATCTTCCGCCGCCATTCTCTGTAATTCAAGTTGAATCAGCACAACACCTTCTGCATTTTCTGACTCTTCTTCTACTCCTGATGATGTCGGAGTAGGGTTGTTCAGAGCTTCTCCACACATCTCCTCATAGGTGTGCACTGTGCTTGTAGGAAGCTCTACATCTTCTGAGACGCACTTATTCTCCTCTTCTGGCACACCGAAATCTCGTCTATACGGCAGCTCATCTTCTTTGGTCACAGGTTCTTCTTCATTATCTCTACTAAGACCTAAATTTGGACCTTCCGCCGACTCTATGAGATCTACGGCCATGGGGTTGTCCTGCCTTGATCCCTCATCATCGTTTAGGGTGCTGCCAATTTGTCCCTCACTCAGTGCTGGTTCCAATGTATTTTTGACCACCATTTTGTGCTGTTCGAAGATTTCACCGGAGTTGGTCTCTTTTAATTCTTATACTGTACCTTCAAGCTCCACATTTTCTGAATCCCCTTCACTCCTGATGATGGAATCGGGCTCTCTGGTATCGCATAATCTATAATACTTTGATCTTCCTCGACGTTCGTAGAAAATTCCTGTTCCGACTGTGGACCTGGTCTTATAACGGCATGCTCGACGCTCTGTACACTACATTTTAATCGACGGAGTCTCTGTCTGATCCCGTCATACGATCTCGGCGTATACTTGATTCTGCCCGTGTTTAATGTATCATGTAACTTCTTCGCAATTAAGTTCACACCCATTTCTCCACGTTCGATCGCCTCTTTCAGTATGAGATCCTCTTGTGGGGTCCATCTCCTACCACCTTTTCTGCATTCACTTCGGTTATCGTCCCCATCCCATATTATCCGGGATTTGCCCATATTCTCCTGACGCAATGCTCGTATCTTATTTTGTAAAGACGATTTGGTGCGCATCTTCTTAGCTTGCGGGACTGTACCGGGTATAGCTCAGCTATGTGAATGGCCGAGTTCTTCTGTTCCACTAGACTTGTTAACCACTTCACCTCTTCCTCAGTCCACTCATTGTCTCCTTTTCGCTTTGATCCCAATCGCCTTAGCATAATCTCAACACTAGCTTCGGTTCTCTTGGTCCATCCGTTTACTTGACATCGTTGTTTGTATAAGTTACTTATCTCGGAAACAGACTTCGTCCGATCCTTACTTCCACATTGTATACGTAGCAACTCTTCCTTCTCACGGTTGGTCCATTCAGGAGGGTAATATATATGGGCAGAGTCTCGCTCAGTCATAGGTTGTAGTGCGGACATATTATGAGGGGCAGCCTCTGAGATGTCGACCTCTTCCCCGTTGTGTTCTACTCCACTGGCTGGACCTCCTGACGCTTTCAGACTCAACAATGTTTGTATCGTATCCACGTTATCCATCTTATACCGTTCCGATTGACTCGCTTGATGGCTCTCCAAAAGTTAACTCCTCTGAGACTAATGTGTCACTGAGTTAACCCAACACTGGTATAATATAAGCTTCTGATATTCGTCTATTTGACCAAATCCGTGACGTTGGCTGTCGTGAACGCTCCCGTAATAAGCGAATCCTCGGCACTTTGTCGAGTCAACCAATTTCTGCGTACTTAACTGTCGTGAACGGTCATGTCATGAACGATCATGTCGTGGACGACCACATATCACGTGATTGGCCAAAAAATCATCCAATCATGTGCGAACATATACCTGCATACTTATCCAGGCCTGTCCTTGACGAACATGTCGGAGACGATCAAATATCACGTTATTGGCCAAAAGCTCCACTTGAATATCCCATTGTAATTTCATCCAAAATCAGTTATGCCATGCTCAGCCTCCACAGGTGCTCCGCGCGTCCTCAAACTTCCACATGTGCACTCCGAACTCCAGCAACTTGTCATATATGGCTCCATCCGGTAAATGCCTTACCAACTATAGCATTTAATCTTTTCTTCTTCCCTTGATATGTATCACATTTCTCTGTGTAACAGGTGGTTCTCTCGCTTTGTTACACTTCTGAGGGCGAGTTTACACATTCGGCTCCTGCCCCATCATACTGAGGCTCAGATGTTACTGCTTAAGATCAGTCGTTGTTTTTCTTCTGTGTCTCTTGCGGTTGTTATGCAGGTTTCACACCGATAACACCCGAACTAGGTGCTTCTTCGCATAACCGCCATCGACACTCAGGTTTACTGCCCCTGTGGCTTGCTTATTTTTTTTCTCACCTTGTGCCTCTCCGTACAGGTTTTGCACCTGTTGAACCTCATTGTGTATCTCTTCGTACGGGATTCGTTGTCGCACAGGCATAATCATATCATGTTGTGGTAGATGTACACGTTTTGCACCTTTTAGACCGTGATAGGTATCTCTTCGTATCATCTTATTTCCGCCGTACAGGTTTTGCACCCTTAGGACCTCGTAAGGTATCTCTTCGTACGATCTTGCGCTGGTTTGTCATGACTTTGTCTTGTTTTATGTTAGATGTAGAGGTTTTTCACCTTTTGGACCGTGATAGGTATCTCTTCGTACGATCTTGCGCTGGTTTATTGTTCTTTTGTCTTGTTTTGTGTGATAAGTACATGTTTTTTCAACTCTTGCGTCGTGACAGTCATCTCTTCGCACGCTCACCACAGCATTTTCATTATTTAGCTGTATAGCTAATCACGTAATGTATCCAATATTCCAACATCTTCCAATTATGTTCAAACATGCGTCTTTCTTTTATTCTTTGTTTGTGTTTGTCTCTTCAGATTTTCCCCTAATGCAACCAACTCGGGTCCGCATTCTACTCATCACAACCAACATGGGTCCGTGATAGGGATGTGCTACATCTTCTGGGGCTTCTTTTTCTTGTTTTTTTCGATTTCTTGTTATCTTTTCCGTCGTCTTTCATCTTCGCTCTTCCCCTCTGTTGAGGCTTCTACACGTCCCCTTCAGTGATGTCCTCATCTGCCGTCTGGGCTGCGTGATGCCGATTCTCCCATGCTCGCTGCGAATCAAACTCATAAAAGAGTATGGTACAAGAAAGGTTGTCTTCGGGCTCCCACGTCATCTCATCGGCATCCTTCCACTTGACAAGGTATTCCTTCCTCCGACGTCCATTCTTTGTCCGCTGTTTCACTCTAAAATCCACGATACGTTCCACTTCCCATTCATCGTCTCTGCCAGGTTCATAACAGGAATCCTCCGGAAGTAATGCTTCATCTAGCTCTAACGCATCCTTAGTCTGAATCTTTTCACGGGGCCTTCTCATTTTGCTGATGTAGGGCTTCAGCTTAGCAATATGCACTAATGGGAATATCCGACTCTCAGTTGTTGGTATCACTAACCGATACACCATATCATTCACCCGTTCATCCACACGTATGGGCCATGCCACAAGTGAGCCAACTTTCTCACCAACCCTGGCTTGACCAATCGTGATACAGCCAGACTAACTCTCCAGGGCGGTAAGCGGTTTTTGTGGTCGACCACAGCTTTTACTTGAATTTCTCGTTATGACGTTGGGCTCTTTCTTTACCCACTTGCTCCCGAATGATGGCTGCCTGCGCTTGAGCTTCCATGTGCCTTTTATTCACAGCTAATCTCCAATCTAGTGCATCTTTTTCCGTGACAGACTGATCCTTTGGCGGTACCATCGCCTTCATCGTGGTTCGGGGTTCCCATCCATGTACCAAATAGAACGGAGTTTGATGATGTTGTAAATCCTGTGAAGTGTTTAAGGCAAACTCCAATGTTGCCAAATATTCATCCCAACCTCTTTGTTCTGGATCCGTTATATAGCACTTTATTGCCTTAATCACTGTCTGCACCGATCTCTCCTGTTTGCCGTTGGCTTGTGGCCGATATGACAATGTAGGCCTTTGTTTCTGCTTCAGCATTCGATTAAACCTCCTGAACACCGAACTCATAAACCTTGGGTCTAGGTCGTGTCTCAGCATTTCTTGCGCTCCAAATCTCTTGTAGACTCCCACCATGTACGCTTCTGCAACATCCTGGGCTGTAGTGGTGCTCATTGGGATAAGGACCACATATCCGGAAAATAAACAAATAAAACGCAATAGCTCTTCATGGCCCATAGTGGTCTGTGGCAGAGGCAATGCAAAATCCATAGCCAAAATCTGAAAAGGTCTTTATGCCACAATGTTGCCGCTAGTGCGCCCCTGATATCTTGGATTCCCTTTCGCAGTGGCACAATCTTCACACGATGCAACATAATTCTTAATATGGGCATACATACCCCTCCAATAATACTTGGACTTCAGTCGTGCGTAGACTTTTCCAACCCCTTGATGCGCCCCACTACCAATCTCCACATGGTAGGCATGTAACACATCTTCTTGTAATACTGTTGGTACTACCAATCGCCACAATTGATCTCCAGTCCCACTTCTTGCGTAAGCGATGTAATAAAGAATATTCCTACTGTCCAGTTCATACATCGTCGCGTGTCGCGCTACTCTCTTCCATTCGCTAGCGGAATTTAGCTTGTCATCTTCCCCTTTCAAGTACTCGATAACATTCCCACACCAATCATCATCATTCTGAGCCAATGCCATTCGCTCAAGTCTAATGGTTGGCGCCGTTTCATAAGGGTCCTCTTCTGCGCCTTCTGGACCTTGTTTCGCTCCAACGGTACTGTCCTCTACAGGGTTCCTCTCATCTTCTATGTCCGCCCCTTGTTCCACGGTCTCACTTCCTTGATGTTGACGATGTCCTTTCTTCGGTTTACGCATGCTTCGCGTGATCACAAATACTTTTGGTGACTGATATCCACCATCTTCGCAAACATTGACTTCAGTGGTATCCACTTGTGCCTCATTACTTGGATTACTTCTGGAGTCTTCGAACGATTTAGCAGTCGCCTCCGGGGGTCCTCACTCTTTTACCTTTCTGGAGGACCATCTGCATTAGCATATAACAACTCTGGCAATCGATTCAACATTTTCAGATCCTTCATTTGTTGATCACTTGTAATCTTCCCTGATCGCCGTTCTTTCATAGCGCACTGTGTAAGAAAATCTGCTGTTTGATTATACTTGCGTGCTACATGCACTAAACTTATCGCCTCAAAAGTCTCAACCAGCGAGTGCACTCTGTTTAGCCAGACCAATAACGAAGCATGGTTACAACGTAAATCTCCATTAACTTGTTCGATCACTAATCTCAAATTCCCACACACTATTGCCCGTTTTACATGGTGTACTTGCGCAAGTTGTAATGCACCGATTAGCCCATGATATTCACTGTCATTCACCGTGAGATTGTCCTGAATTCCATATTCCGCCGCTATCACCTCCCAAGTGGGTAATTCCCATATTATCATACCAAAAGTGTCCTTAGGCTCATGCTTCATCCGTACTGCACCATCAAACGACAAGACATATCCAGTGCTTTGGCGACGCAAACCTGGTATTGGTCTAATAATTGGCGTATCCTTCAGTGTCTTTAGTGGTGCAATGTCTTCTAATACTTCATTCATTCATTCCACAGGCACAATCGATGTGGCCAATAATGCGGGCAGGCCAACACCTTCATGGTCCATTCTAAAAATCTCTAACGACCATGGGGATAACATCACCGCCCATTGAACTCCTCTCCCAGTTAAACTTTTAGACGTGAATATCCATCGCATCGTGGAATACCTTGCGTATACTGTTATATGTTGTCCAAATAAAATATGACTAGCGTCATGTAACGTCTTCAGCAAAGCTAGCACCTCCTGTTCAGCTCCTGTATATCGCTTCTCCGCATCTTTGAACACTTTACTGACATATATTACTGGGTGCAAGATCCCATCGTGCTCCTGACACACTGTAGCTCCAAATGCCCACATGTTAGTGTATAAAATTACACTTAATGGATTTGCACGTTCGATATGTCGTAGCAACGGTGCATGCACAAGCGGAGCCTTCAACAATGCAAAAGACTTCTCAGCATGTTACAATTGAGTACCATCCCTCAACTGCAGGTCCGTCAATACATACAATGAGGCCGCTAACGTCGCGAAGTGGTCGATAAAGCGTAGATAATATATCAGACTGCCAATGAATCTCTGAACCCCTTTTAACGTCCGTGGGAATGCCATCTTGATAATTGACTCTAAATTTCGCGGGTACGCTTCAATCCCCTTTTAGGATATGCGATGACTCAGAAACTCCACACTGTGCTTCCCAAATGCACTCTTGGGTAAGCTTATAGTGATTCTCCAATACTTGAACGACTCAAAAGGTTTTCAAGCATCAAACACAGCGTATCCCAACTATTCGCACCAAACGTAATGTCATCAATGTATGAGCGATTTCCAATGATAGGTCGCTTCTCCTTTTCCACCACTTGGCCACTATGAAATACACCTTGTGATAGGGGTACGTCCGTCTCCAAGACATATGTAGCATCATCATCGATATCCATGGCGGTATCATTGTTCATGATCTTGAACCTCATCCCCATCTGTTGTGAACGTCTGACCATTGTCCACAAGGAATTGTCAACTATACGCTGATATATCTGCGGTGCATTCTTTAACCCTTGTGGCATTCGAAGCCACTCAAAGTGTCCTAGAGGGCAAATGAAAGCGTTAATTAACCGAGCCCTTCTCTTCATAGGTATGGCCCAATACCCTCTCGCGTTATCCATTGAACATAACCACTTAATCCCTTCAAAATTGTCCAACAAATCATCTATCAGAGGCATGGCGTACACCATCAATCTCGTCTTTTGGCTTACCGCTCGATAATCAATACACAATCGTATGTCTGTTTTATTCTTCTTTAACACGATCACGAGTGGTGATGACCAAGCTGACTCCGAGTACTTGATTAACCCTTCTTGCAGTAAGCCTCGTATCAACTCGTACAGCTTTGGTAGGAGGTGAGCTGGTACCTTGCGCGCCTTCTGGGCAATATTCGAATTGTCTCCAACATCCACATCACAAACCATACCTTTGGCCGGTGGCGGTAGCGCATTACCCGAACTTATGAATCCATCGGCATACTTGTACAACAATGGCCGACACTGGTCTTCTTGATCTTTATTGGTAATTCCTGGGTCTCCTATGTCTGCTTTAGCCATATCAGGTGGAGTTATCGGACCTTGTTCTACTTCAGGTATAAGTGTCAACTGTTCTCCATCGCTTCAGCCGACATCTCCACCCCTTCATGCAGGTAGACCTCCCTCTCCAATTTTGTCTGATCTACCTTCAATGGATCTATAGCATCCATCACATATACAGCGGGGGGGGGGTTATCCCCAACCGTCTGCACCGCTTGTATACTTGCCCAATTAATTGGCATACCAGCACTCCCCATGATTCGCTCCTGTGTTAGCACATATCCTTCGGAAACTCGATCTTCTTGAGTCATTAACGGTAGCGGATTTTCGTTGGGAATCTGACAACTTTGATCTTTCATATTCAGAATCACCCCCGCCTTCACCAAAAAATCTGTCCCAAGTATTGCTAGAGCTTGCGAATCAATGTTGGCCACTCCCATATCACAGTTAAAAATAACAGATGGGCCCATCCGAACCTTGACGGTGGCCAAACCAATTGCGCCAATGGTACTTTCGGACACACCACAAAAACTAGTCGGGGTATCGAACATCCGGACTGCTATATGTAACATCTTCGCCACATTGGTATGCAATACTTATATGTTCGCGCCAGAATCCAACATTAACGGCAGTTTCAAATCGTAAATTGCTCCCTTCACGTATACTTGCCTTGCAGGCTGCGTTATCTCGGTCAACTGTTGTCATCCTTCTCGTTCTCCCTCTCTTTTGTCCACCAACGTGACATAAGCCGAGACATCCGTAGCTTAATTAGTCGTTGACGTATCTTTTTTTCTCTTCTTCTTCTTCTTCAAATGTAATTTGTTTTCAGTTTTTTCTTGTATTTTCTTCGTTTCGTGATCCTCGTCCATTGTGAGTGATCCTTCCATGCAAAATGTATCGTTTTTCTTGTTTTCTTTTATACTGAAGTGTGAACGCGGTGTTGCTTTCACATTGCTCAACAGTGCCACCCCCCTTTTCTCTTGACAGTGGTCGCAACGCTCTGTGGGGTTAGGCATTTAACTGTGCGGCCACTTGATCCTCGGTTAGTTCTCCAGATTTCAACTTTTCCGCGTCTCGGCCATCTCTTCGATGAACTTCCGACAATACCTTACATCATGGCCGACTGTTTTACAATGCTCACACGTCTGCAACTTCCAACATTTGTCTTTATCGTGTCCCCTTCGATTGAAATGTTCACATACCACGCCCCCATCATTGTTATTATGCGCACTCGTTCGTGCACTTCTGTCGTCATAAGTATAACGTGATCGCTGCATGGCATGCACCTCTCCGCCCATCACATGTACGCTAGGTTGTACATCTTCATATACCGCTTCGGCACTCTTGCGTGCAGTCAATTTCTTTCCTGGTCTTGTCAGACGCGCCTCATGCTTCGTCAACACTCTCTCCAAATCTTCAATATTATTGAAAGTCATATGCTGATATTGCATTTGTATGACACGATCATTAATAGTTTCAAAGAATTTTTGGATGTGCTCTTCCAACAATGAGGCGTTATAGACATTACTGAAATCCATTCCAGCTCGTAACGCCGCGGCATTTAACCGGTATAGATAGGTGGTCGCTGGATCGTCTTGTTTCTGGGTCAATTTTGAATACATGACCCTAGGCGACACTTTGTCCACACAAGACTTCCGTTGAAACAAATCTATCACCGCATTCCAATCATACTTCACGGTATCCGCCAGTTGTTCATACCACCAAGACGCCGTGTTCGTCAAACTATCCACAAACATTCCTAGCCGTTGATCGTCATCCCAACGTGAAATGTTTGCCACATGGAAAACACTTGTTAACCATGCCCTTGCACTCCCCGCGTCTTGTCTATTGCCGTCAAATGTCTTGATCTCCGTATTCTGGATAATGGATGTGACAGGCTGACCATATGATGCCCACGCATTGTGTCTTCCACTGGACATGCTGTATCTTGATGGTTTTGGCGGGTTGGAATATGCTCTCTCTGGAGCCGCCGATTTTCGGTATGTTGCACTAGTCGCCCCTCTCGTAGTATCCGGCGTGAGACTAGCTGACATAGATGAGGTAATTTTCGCTAACTCCTCCAAACTTAAGTGTCCATCCTGCATCAATTGGACTAAATTTGCCACCACTGGGTCCTGTTTTTTCGATACTGGTCGTGGGGGTGACATGATCTCGTCCTCATCCGAGGAAAATTCCAACTTCTTCTGTACTCGACGGTCAGGTTTTGGTCTCCAATCCACAGTGTCCTCCAACTCATCGTCATTACACAACTCCTGCATACCCGGTGGTTTAGACTCTTTCACCGGTGTGTGAGTGGTTGCTGCCACAATGTAATAACTTGGACTGACATCCGTAGCCACTTTCCGGTAAAACATCAAGGATTTTTCCCACTGGTTTTCCGCTAATAATAGTGACACCACCAGACCAATATCTTTTGCTGTACGATCCAGATTGAAGTCACATGCATTATCGAATTCTTCTCGTCGTACGAACTCATAGCCACAATTTCGAAGCAGCATTTCAATAGCTTCAATTTACCCTTTTAATCCCCCAAAAGAAGTAAGATCTACCTTAACTCTAAAATTAGGGGCAGCTCTTGCCACCTTGCGAATCTCATATAATGAAAACCAACTATGTAAGTCCCCAGGTAGCTTCAGTACATGCCGTTGATATCGTGCCATTCTTGCACAGGCCTCAGAGAAAGTGTATGTTATCTCGTGGTCCTCCTGAGAGCGCTGTAACTTAAAGACCAGCTCTTTCTATACCTCAGTAGACACTAAAGCCATTTTGTGCGTAAAATTGTATTAAGTCGACGTGAAGTCCCGGGTCGCGGCACCAGTTGTCGTGAAGGAACTTAAATTTTTGAGGTTTCCACTAAAAAAAAACACAATGAAGCGATATAATACACCTCTCTTGCTTAAACTTCCCAGGCTCTTGATACTTACGTCCTAACCTTAACACAAAGTTACTGAAAATGGACACTTCCTGGTAACACTCAGGATACCCCTTAACTTATGTAATCGCAGAGGATCTTTATCACGCTTTAACACGCGTTCACTTAAAGGTTTCCTCGGGTTGTACTTAGTTTTTGTATGGGTTGAAAGATTTGGTTGGTTGGAAAAACAACTGTCTTCAAAGGGGGAAATTTGATTATATTAAAAGTGTTAAGAAATCTTATATCTACCTTCAGTATCTGTTCACCTTGTTACTTCTTGGTTACTTCAGCACTGGCTTCAATACTGAAAACTCACTTCATGATCGGCTAAAAACACCGTATCCCTTTTATGTATACTTTTCGTATACACTCAACCATAAATTCCAGTCACTTCACCACAATAGGACGCCTGATCCGATTTTTCACGCGTCTCACCTTGTGTACCCGATGGAATGGGCTGGTTATACACTTGGTGGACCGCTTCTTGGTGGAGACTTTAGAGAAGATCGATATGGATGTACCACTTCTGGGGTACTGATCCAAAATTCCAACGAAAGATAATTGAACTAGCCGATCTGCAAACGAAGCGGAACTTTTCGGAGCCTCAGGGTGATCGGTCGGTCATATACTCCCAACGTCCGAGATGGATCGGCAGATCGCTGAGCTAAATCTCACGATCGACGACTATTCCGGCAGAATTAGTGCCTCCCAAGATCAGCTCGGAATTTGGACCCAAGAGTCAAATCGACTCTGGGGAATCGTCTGCAGGTGCCGTGATGAGTTGGCTTGGTGCCTATCCAAGTCGCTGGTCGCCGATCTCATTCTTCGCGGAGTAATATTGAGCGCCCTCGCGGACCCACAGGCGCATTCAGGTGGTGCGATTTCCCAACAAAATTCGGGCGGACATTCTAGCCGTTCATTGGCTGAAATTCCGCCCCCCAAAATTCGCGCAAACAACAAGAAGCGCGAGGGTGCCTCGGGAGGCGCGAGGGCGCGGGAGCTAGCGGCTGAACTGGAGCGTGAAAAGAAGCTGGAAGCGGTGCAATTGCTAGCCAAGACACGGGCGCAACTTCCAAGTGCGGCGGAGGATCCAGTTATGGAGAGGAAGGCTTCGAAAAATCGCACTCCCTCGACACACCACACTGTTCGGTCCAAGTCGGCATCAGCTTCGCCTGAGGCGGATTCGGAGCGTGGATCGGTGGGTTCAGCTGAGCTACTTCTCGCTTTATTGCAATCCCAATCCACCCAGCGTCGTCGATCTGCTGCCGCAGTTGAAGAGCCGACGTTACGAGCAGACCAAGTGGTGCACCCGGAGGGCGCCAGCGCTAAAGAATCGTCGAAACCAGTTGTCTAGGTGCCCAAACCAACTCTTCTGCCCGGAACTTCTCGTCTATATCGTCTTAATTCGTTTGGGGGAATTGAAGGTTGACGTGCCTCTCCCTCCTTCAGGTCTGGCTGCTGCCGACCCTTGGTATCCAGAGCAGATCGAAGGAGCCGATCGGATAATCGTCGTTCATATTTTATTAATAATAGACTCTATTTCAGATCATCCTATCGTCCTATTTGACATAGCCTTTATCCACATTGTTCACGGTCCACCCTTACCACATCCAACTGCATCCACATCGAAAGAGTCGTTATCGTTTCCATAGAGAAAATTCATCCACAACCTTAAGCCACTTTGTCATCACCGAAATATAATCCATTCATTATAGTTTTCCACACACCCGTAGTTGTAATCACAATAAACATCACAAATTCACACCGGTCGGTATTGCAGATCGGTAGCCGATCGGTGTCACCCGATCGGCACTATTGCAAATCTTGTTTTCCCACTTCGTAAGTCCGTGTCGCCCCATAGCCATTCTGATTCCGTCGGTTTCGTTCGGAATTCTTAGCCAGATCGCCATAATCAAGATCGGATTCACCGATCCCAATTGTTTCCTTGCTATCCTTCAAGTGGATCGGATACTCCCAGTGCATTCGATCACGGCACGTCTTCTAGGCCGATCTGACATCCAAATGGGTGGCCGGCTTGACATCACCACTGTCGATATCAGAAATACCCACCCTTCCCGATCAGCAAAAATATTTTCTTCCACGTTAATTCCTTGAGCTGATCGGTCCGATCGGGGGTGTTGGCGGCTTGCGGATTGTCCATAGTCGCCTCGAGCGGATCGGTTAACACAGGTGGGGTAGCCACATTCCGGATCGGATTCGCCGATCCGTCAACGCACTTCTCCCCGCCCTCGTGCACACACACCAGGTCATCTGGTGAGGCGATCTCGATCATTCTGCCCCTGTCAAACGCGTAATACTGATTCTCGTCGACGGGCTGCTCTTCTGTGGCACCGACTTGAGTGGATGTATTACCATACTCCAGCGATATTGCGATCGCCTCCGTCTGCAGTCGGTTCCACTGTCACCCGATCTTGCGATACAACTGCCTTAACAACTCTTGGCACATCACATTCGCCTTCAAGTCCACTGTATCGGGTGACTGTGATGGTGACCTCTGGAACATCCTGATCGCTACGTGATCTGGCCTTTCCGTCCGAGGTGGGAGTTCTTCTTCGTCTGACTTGTCGTCGCCGATCCGATCGGTGGCCTTCCGCGCAAAGATTTACCACTGCATATAACGTCTTGATTCGATCGAAATAAATCCCATCCTCCACGGAACCTTTCCTTCAGCCAGCCACATACCGACGATCGTAAGATTGCTTAACATCAGCGGTTTATTACCGATGTTAGTGACTCGTACCGGATCGCTTCGATCTCCAACGTCCACAACGTGCGGTACCCAGTGATCACCCCTGGTCACCCACAACTTCTTTGCCCGAAAGTCCTTTCCCACCTAGATATCTACTGATCGACCCACCGGAATGGTGATATCTTGGTCCCACCTCACCAGGTTAGTACGTGATCCGTATCTTCACATGATCATCCTGCCCTTTCGATTGGGATCGGTTCGATCCGACAGCAACCTTCGTCTTCATACTGTGGGAGTGGCGCAGCATACGTAACGTCTGTTCAACTTCTTTCACGTCCCTGAGGTGCAATAAGGTCAGATGATCGGCCAACTCCTGATCGTCCAGCGTACTGATAAAGTGACCCACGTGTTCTTGGGCAGCGCCGATCGGCGGATCGGTCTCCTTGATCGGGATCCCCGCACGAATCGCAGCCAAATTTAGCCTGTGATGGTACTCGATTGGCGTTTCATCGCCCCTCTTCCTCATGTGGTGGTACCTTCGCGCAGTAGAGAAGCCGGAGTGACAGTACTGTATTTCAAACTCCATGCACAGCAAACTCCAGTCAGATCGGACATCCCGACTTAACTGCTGGATCCAGTTCGCAGCTGGTCCCTTCCTCAGATCTCGAAGATCAGACACCGTTCTTTGTTCGGCGTCTGATTCCAGAGGAAGGCGGACTTCGTTCGGCTGAACCATGATCGGGCTTGAACCTCATCAGCATCCTTGCCCGTAAAGTCCTTCAACTCGGTGCTTACGGCCATGCGGATCCTTGGGATCACCGTCAAATTGAAATCAAACGCCACCGTCGAGGCTAAGTTCGCCATACTTGTCCCGACTCTGCCCGTACCACCGCAGTCATCGTCAATTTTGCTGATCGAATCCATGTCAAATTCGCAGCTACTTGCCGATCGGCCGGGGCGGATTCGCCGTGACCTGCGTTTTGTCTTGAAAACAGGTCTAAAACCTTCGGACAGCTTTTCTGTTGATGTTATTGACTGCATTTCGACGTCCACATAAATTGCCTAGTTTTCCTGGGCAGATCGGCTTGGTGCACGAGGGCGCAGAGGTGATCTGCCTCGATCAGCGGCGTAATGCTTCATCATAGCCTAAAACATGGCTTACATGCTTGCTTCCATCGACGGCGAGGTGACTGGATCGGTCTTGAGGGGTGCCGATACCTGTGGGCGCCCCTGGGACCCCGACTGGCATGCCGCCCCTCGTTTCCGCATGTCCCTTTTTTTGTTCCGTGCTACTGGTACCGTGAATGGTACAGCGATCCATGGTCATCCGCTCCACGCCGACCTCCAACTCGGACGAGCAATTGGAGGAAGGTGGCGACCCATATAGCGATCTATCCTCGGATAATGACTTCTCGACAAGTGATCGCACGAGGTTTGGGGCTTCTAACGCGATTGTGGGAGTTGGGCGGCGCACCTCCCCCACCAATAGCATCAGATGGTCGTGTAGCATTTACATAGCTTGTTTTAACTTCCACGTATTAATTTCGAATAGCTTGCCAACACCATTAGCATTCTTGACCTTTATCCCAGCCTCGGCTAGCATCGCCAAAAGATTCTTGAGTAGTTGCAGTGGCCGATCGGAGTCGATCGGTTCGGTAGTCGACCCGTGTAGACGATCCGGCATTAGGGGCTTGACAACTCGGATGACTTCTTTTTGCGAACAAATCTCCTCAGTTCGTACATGTAGTACATCTTGGTCACCTCCTCGTCATCCACAGTCCCATCATCGATCGGCGACTTTTCCTCCAAGTCGTCGTCGTCCGAAAGCATTTCGAGCCTCTTCTTGGTCTTTTTAATTGGTAATTTGGGCAGATCGGAGTGATCCGCCCCCATAGTGTTCTTCACATGCAATTTTTTGTCGATATGCATGGGATCAGGAACAGATTCCTGATCCCTAGCTCTATAGACTGTACGGATTCGCTAAGGGCCAAAGCATATTGGAATTGACCCAATTCTTTCTCATTAAACTCCCGGCTAAAATGTGAATTATTTAAGTGAGTGATTTCGTCTTTTTCTAATGATTCTATTAAATCGGATACTGACATTACCCTACCTTTTGTTGGTTTTTCTTTTGAAGAAATCTTTGATTCTTACTTAATACCGGTTCAGGCAACTGTTCTATTGGCATTTCAGTAGATTCTTCTGGGATTATAGCAAAACTTGCTATAGTCCCGATCGGCTCCGATAGGAGCCTTGTGGGGAGGAATAAACTTATTAATCTCGATCTGGTCCTCCACCTGGCCAGATCTATCTTTCAATCCTTTTCCACGACCACTGCACGAGGCGTTAATCGTTCCTTGTAGCCGGTGAGTATACGCACGGTGCGGCTAGCGCACAGAGGAAGACTTTTCCTTAAAGCGGCGTTCGCCGCTACTTAGCCGATACGCCCTTATAAAGGGCTTAGTAGGAGAGAGCTCTCCTACTCGGGGCCAAGATTCCCGGGTTGGTTTACTAGTAGCCTTCGTTACTGCCTTAACGGCAAGGCTACCTTACTAAGGGTGTAGCTAAGGGGAGGGCTCCCCTTACGCTACGCCACTTACTACACGCACGACCGGTCGAGGTCGTGCGTCTGTAAGATAGAGTGAAATGTGAACTGAATATATTTAATATGTAATTAGTCTAAATTAATTTAAACTAATGTAAACTATATGTAATACTAAGTAGGACATACCAATTCGTACCTAGCTAAAATGTAGTGTACACCACCTGTGTACCGACACGTGGATGGCTGACACGCCACCCCCCCTAGGGCTCCTGCCCTGATTGGTTAAAATAACCAATGGTTCAAAACCCTTCGAACCGGTCAATACTGACCCCAACCGTAGTGTACTCACGTACACCACCAACTAAATGTGACTCGAATGTAACCCTGTTTCATCCTCCCCCATCAAGACTATTGCTTATGCAATTAGCAGTTTTTTGTGGGAAAGTCCAACTGCCAGTAACTCTGGCTGACCATGAGCACCTTCAGTGGTGCTATGGAAGAAAACTATTCCGATAACTCGAAGGTGGATGTCCTTGGGGAGACCTCCTCAACGACTGGCCACTCCGACAGCGCCGAACGGTGCTGTCGGTCATCCAACCCATTCCCCACGCGTGGGGAAAACGCACTAACTCGTGCGCCACCTTTACCCACTAGGGGTGATACTATCGAGTTTCCGCTGGCGACCACCACCAACGAACCGTCCTCGGTTCCTGAGGCCCGACGTGCCGTACGGGCACGGAAGGGGCCTCGCGACACTCAAAATAGGGCTAAGAACGCGGTCAAGAGGGGTTTAGCCTCCTATACCCCTGGTACTGCGGCTATACTGCCGCGTGAAATTGCGCGCCGGAAACAACTCCTGGACAGACTGCTAACGCCTAAGCAGTTTACTGTTAAGTCCTACCGGACGCGTCTCGGAAAACAGGCACGCGGTGCCCTCGTGAATATCTTCCACTAGATTCTCTTTGTTCTCGTGCGGGCATTCCGCGCTTGGGCGGAAAGGGAGAAGCGCCTCCCCAGCTTTGATGCGCTGTATAACAGATTTTCCGAACACGACGTTCGGGTGGAGAAGGCGCTACGCTTGGCCTAGGCCAAAGCGCAAGAGTAATTACCTGCCTCGTACTACACGCCTCCTGCTCTCGATGTGGTGCCGGAGAGCAATGTAAGCACCGCATCTGCTTCCGGCAAACTCCCAGCTACTGGGAGTGAAGGGGCTTCTTCGACCCCTTTGGTCGTTGAATCTCAGTGGGATTCTCCCGCTCGAAATTGTCAACGACGTCACGGCAATCCTTCCGCAGGGGAGTCTAGGATTCCCACGACTCTGGGGATGTGGATACCCTTTCCACTTCACCAGGTACTGGGGCTAACCCCGGTGATGGCGTCGTGCCATCAAGCGTTCCACATGGGAATGTGGAGTACCCTCCGTATCGAGCACTGGAGGAGGGGTGGCGCTATTGCAACGTGAGCTCCACGAGCGCTGTGATAGGCACAGCCGTCGCATCCAAGATGCTCAGGAGGGACTCCGCAACGAAGGGAGTGCGAATGAACGCTTCGAGGGGCAGCTTTCCTCCCTCGAGTCTCTCGTTGCGGAGCTTCAGGGTCGTATTTCAACTCTGTCGGAGATGTTCCGACCTGTCATGCCTTTCGGATATCCGGTTTCTCACCCTCCTCCAAGAGGGGACCCGCCTCCGGGTTCTGGTATGGCTTAAGCATACCCACATAGAAGGTTGGATGCGTACGCATCGCCTTCGGGATGTCTAAGGTATACGATAAGCCCTTTCGGGCTAGTACCTTAAAGGGTCCCACAAACCTGGGGCGCAGTTTGTTCTGTAACACGTTGGAAACTGCATTTGTAGGAAGATTTTTAGCGTTTAATAAAACACTTTCTCCCACTTTGTACACCCTTTTGTTACGCCTTCCCTTGCGGTCAGCTTGATCCTTCTGCTTGTCTTGGATTTCCGCCATGACATCGCAGACGTGTCGTAAGACACTAAGGCGCGTCGATAAAAACTTATCGATGTGCTTTAACACCGATACAGGGCTGACATCGGGGAATCCTCCCCCCTCAAGCCCTGGGCCACACACGCGTGGCGTCAACGGAACCCTCGGATCCACTAATCCGTTCACGTAAAACGGGGTAAACCCGGTAGATGCATGTACCTAATTGTTGATAGCAAATTCAACCATCGGAAGCATCTCACTCCAACTCTTTGGAGAATCCGGACATAAACTCCGGAGAATATCCTCCACAACGCGATTAACGCGTTCCGTCTGACCGTCCGTCTGCGGGTGATCCGCAGTGGACATGAGGAGCTTGGTGCCTAGCACCTTAAACAACGCTCCCCAGAATTGTCCCGTAAAACGGCGATCCCGATCCGACACAACGGAATCGGGTAGACCATGCTGTCGAAATACACGGTCTAGGAACACTTTCGCTGTTCCTTGTCCATCTATGGTCTCTAGCACCGCCACCAGGTGAACCATCTTGCTCAATCGGTCTACAAAGACCAATATACCGGTGTTCCCGGCCTTATCCTTCGTAAAACTGAATAAAATCCATGCTGATGGATTTCCAACACTCCGTTGGAGCCGATAAGCTCGCCAAAGGCGCAGCTGAACTTGCAGAGGGTTTAACCCTCTGACACGTCTCACAGGTGCGTATATACGCACCGACCCACTTATACATATTGGGCCACCAATACAAAGCGCTTAAAGCGCTGTAGGTCTTATCCCGACCTAAATGACCCCCGTTAGGGGCGTCATGTGCCTCAAAGAAGAATCTATACTTCAGTTCCTCATCATGAGGAACTACCACCCGCGGAATGTCCTCCGCGCTCGTGCTATAAAATAACAGACCGTCACAGTACCTGTAACGGTGTAAACGAGCTCTAGCTCGACTTGACAGTGTTGGCTCAGACGATCCAAGTCCCTTTTCACCCAACGCGCTAATAAGCGCTGTACACTGTGGGTCTTTCTCATACGCCTGGCGTATGAGATCCACCACAGACGTGGTGACGAATGTCGTGTGAGCGAGCTCGTAATCGGGACGACGCGACAACACGTCCGCAAGCACGTTCTGCTTGCCAGGTTTATACTTAACCTCAAAGTTGTACTCCGCAAAGAAGGAGAGCCAACGGGCCATCCGGTTCGATAGATGAGGCGACTTTGTCGCTGTCCGTAAGGACGGGTGGTCAATTTAAACCACGTACGGCTTTGAGCCGAGTAGGTGAACCCTAAATTTGACAAGAGCATACTTCATTGCGAGTTGCTCCTTGTCATGAACGGGATAATTCCGTTCCACAGCTTTAAGCTGCCTGGACTCAAACGCAAAACACGCGTTCCCTTCCTGCATCGTCTGCTTGTAACAAAGCACATCCGATTGCGAAATCGGAGGCGTCGCAGACGACACTAAATGGTTTCCCAGAGTCTGGGAGAGCAAGAACGGGAGCTTTTAACAAGCTCCCCTTTACCGCTTAAAAAGCGTTTTGGTGTTTGGTTTCCCAACACCAATCAACATCCTTCTTAAGAAGGTCGGTTAATGGCTTCGCCATTTCAGCGTAGTTCTCGCTGTACTTGTGGAGATAATTCGCTAATCCAAGCCACTTCCGAAAATCTTTAGGATTTACAGGCGAAGGCCACTCCACAATGGCTTTCACCTTCGCGGGATCCGCCCGCACTCCATCCTTAGTGATGAAGCATCCGAGGAAAGGAATTTCCTCAGCACCAAAGATACATTTGGATGCGTTTGCATATAACTTATGCTCTCGCATACATTCGAGCACTGCTTGAAGGTGTATCAGATGCGTCTGAACATCAGACGAGTCGCCTTCCGCACGACTATGGACAAATATATCGTCGAAGTACGTCTGAGCGTACTTTCTGTGAGGGATGAAGAGTTGAGTCACCAAGCGATTGAAAGTCGCTGGCGCATTCGAAAGCCCCTGTGGCATAACAAGCCACTCCCATAGCATTCCGCTAGGCGTGCTGACCACTGTAAGCGGAATATATGACGCTCGCATGAGCACCTGATATTACCCGTCCACCTGATCTAAGGCACTGTACACAGTACAGCCCGCCATATTGTTCTGGAGGACATCCTTCCGAGTAGTCGGAGTCTGCATGGGTACAGTCGCTGCATTCAGCTTATTGTACGCATGCACAATGCGCCACTTTCCGTTCGGTTTACGAGCAAAAAAGGTGGGAGATGAGTGGGGAGACTTGCTCTCCCGTACCATCTCTGCCTCTTCTTTACCCTTGAAGAATGCTTCGATGACGTCGCATTGCTCGCTCGTCGACGCGGATAACAACGTTGGTGAAATTTTTGCGGAAAGAAAAAGTTCTAACGGTGCAGCAAGGGCAACCTTGCCGCCTGTTCTCCCTCAACAACTTGTCAAACTTCGAGAAAGGGATTTCAACGACATCGTCAAGCAATACAAGGCTCGACTTTTGGCATCTGGCGCGGGAATAATCGTATTGGAACTGAAAGAGAGTTCCAGAGAGCCTCAAGCTAGCCTACAAGGTGGAGAAGGAATTTAGGCAAGCTCTGGACCGGATGATGGGGACGGTGCCGACTTGACGACTAGACCGACAAGAACTAACAACACGGAGGAAGACATCACAAGAACTACAAGGAGCCGTGATGGACCAGTTCCTGCTGGGGTGAAAAAGGTGTTTACTTCGTCTTTCACGGAGAGTTGGAGAGTCTATGGCTTGAATACCAGGTTCCCTTGTCTGTGCGAGTTTGCTGGAGGTCTGGCCAGTCTATTTCTGGCACTTCAACCGTAGAATCTGCTTTTCAATCTTCAGGTGGGAGAAATATGATAACCACACTTCGCTAATGGAAGTCTCCCTGGAGGTTACCCTTCAAGCGAAGCGGAGACATGCTTTAGACAAGGTAGCCCCCTTGCTGAGATAGACGAAGCAGCAATAGTAGTACTTCATGTTGAACGTAACATCATCAGCGTCTTGGCTGCATTCTTATTGATGTCTTCCGGCTGCTACTCTACTTATAACGTTAGGAGCTCGAATCGAATAAATCCTAATGTCACAGGGGCTCTAAATGAAGTGAAATTCGTAGGACTCTAGAACTCTCGAAGTGGTCCCGGTCTGGTTATTGCTCGATTTATACGTGTCATCCTTGCGCAACACGAGTACATGATTTTACTACTAACAAGTACTAATGAACATTTCTACTAATGAAAATATAATCATACCTGGTTTCGACAAAAACCATTATAATGACTATTTTCAACATATATAATTAACAGTAGTATTCTTCTTGAGGAACAAACTGATCTCTTCCCAATCTGAGTACATGTGTTTGGGTACTGATAAGTGGTGTAGGATACATGACAGATGGAAGTTCGCTATAACTTCAACATTTTATGCATATTTCATGTTAGGCTAACTAATCACTTCTCAATACACATTCCATGGATTAAGTCCCTGACTTGGTTATCTTTTTCTACTACCTGCGAGGTGTCTACGGGTGTTGTTTCTATTGTCAACGGGTAATTGGTTGCGATATTATATTAAGACGTTTTCAGTATATTGAAGACATCAAATTACACCTACTATTCAAGTTTCGCACTATCGACGCAAGATGAACGCTGAAACATTTCAACAATATAACACTAAAATGTCTACCGTTGTATTTCAGATGATGGGATGACCAGCGTCCATAGTCGCACGCTTTCCATCGCACCAGAATACGGCACGTTATGTTACTCTTCACAATACATGCAGGGTTAGCATTTTCCTTCTTGCCTGTCAAATGCGCTAAAACAAACCAATTATTTCACCCGAGGTCATCGGGCTTGGCACTGCAAGTGCCTTCGTGAAAAAGCCTTGAAACATATACAGTCGGTTTTCAAAATTAGAGCATCAATTCTTGGAATACGAATCCCCACTGGCAAACGACTACCTATCAAAGGTGTACTCCGTCGGATCTTCATCCGAGCCTATATCGGATCATTCAGCCTGGTCGATCCGCTCGTCATGATCTTTATCGAACGTAGATCAGGGTGGACTTGATAGTCTTGATCTTCTTCAATCTCTGTGACTCATTGGTTCTGGTGGTTAGACGCACGATGAGGATCTTGTTTTAGATGATCTTGTCAATTAATAGGATTTGTACGGGGAGAGCTCCCCGGCGGAAACTCTTCACCGGGGGACTGGTACTGACCAATCTTCCATCACACGGGGACATTTGGACCAAATCCATCGTATTCATTAACCATTCATCGAGACCACAACCTCTTCCAGGTTGTGCTGCATTCCGTCAGCTTTCTGCTCCACCTAACATTCTTGGCTCGATCAACTATAACGTCGAGAACTTACATATTTGTCAACTGGATCGGGACAACTTTTAGACCCACAAGATCCCACGTGAACCAATACTCTTCCAGGTGTGACTACATACTCTAGTTAACCTTATCTTCATTACGCTTCACGACACTCTAACTCCACAGATTCTTGATTTTTAATACATCACTCTTTCTATGTGGACAAGCGTACTAACTATCTTTTGAAATTTTTTCTTCACCTTGTAGGGCCTTGATTTTTGTTGTTTGTCTTGAGCACTTTTGTGTTTTACCATAGTGAAAACCAATATAAGTCACAATCGACGTAATCGTATTACGCTAACTCCACGATACACCATGTTATCGTAAGCTCCACGTGATAATCAGTCTCTAGGTAACAATATGTCTCCACGTGACGATATGTCCCAACTCAGTAGTCAGCGCACAAGCGTGAGAATTCAGAAAAACACCTAAAAGAAAAAAGTACTCGTAGTGAATAAAGAAAATGTAAAGGGTCGCCCTACCCGCACCCCCCTCCATCCTAGGGTCATCCCCACGTGACTTTCGACCAATAGAAATACTAATATAAATCTCTAACTCGCTCATTGGTTGAAACCTAAAGGCGTTAATTTGGTGCCTATTGGTTAATTCATCGTTAAAACTTAAAGGTAGACACTAGTGGTGTTTATTCATAGCTCGGGTTGGTTTGATCGTCTGCAGTATACGTCGCCGACTCCTTTTAAGCAGGCTCTCTCCTTCTGTACTTGCCACTCTATTCACTCATGGCGACGGCAAAACTCGGCAAGGTGATTGTACGCGTCGCGCAAAACGTCATGAGGTGCGGAGAAGACAATGCGGAAATAATTGGTCATGCCAAAACACATCACTATTGAACGCAGGACAAAGCACCAGAATAAGGTCTCTTCACGTTAATGGCACGATTGACATGATAGTTGGTTACCTTTCCAGGAAGCACAAACACGGATTATTCCTCGAGTAACTTTTGCGTAAAGTCAAAGTCGTCGTTGGTCGTCGTGAGGACGTCCGTTTGAACTTTCACCTTTCACCACGGAAACATTCCTGAAAAAACGTTAGTCCCTCCCAGACCATCCTGTCTCTAAACACGCGTAGTTTTAACGTACCATAGCGTACATGGCGCCCTGAGGAACAACGACCTCGAGGCCTGGGATTTTTGAGAGCGTTTCGATCGTAAACTGGGCATTCTCGTCCAACGTCGCGAAATACCGCTTTTTAAAGCCAACCAATGACTGTTCTTCAGCAGATCCAGCCGCAGGTGTAAGAATATCGGGGATTGCACTCTGATTTAGCGTCACGACGATGAACTTTAATGCTGCTTCCTTATCGAGAGTTACATTTAGTTACGTTGGTCTACGTAAATACACAACGGTTGAGGTCAAGTATTGACCGGTCCAAAAGGTTCGGACCTATTGGTTGTTTAACCAATCAGGGCGAGAGCCCTTGGTGGGGCGTGGCAGCCTGCCACGTGTTGGTGCACAGGTGGTGTACATTACATTTCGGCTAGGTACGAATTAAGTAAGTTCTACCTAGTATTACATATAGTTTACATTAGTTTATTAATTTAGGCTAATTACATATTAAATATAAATCAGTTTCCATTTTACACTAGCCAGCTAGACGTTCGACCGGGAAAAGTCGAGCGTGCTGTGAGTGTTGTAGCAGGGAAGTGCCTCCCCTAGCTAGTCCCTACTTAGGGAAGCATAAAGCTAAAGCGTTAGAGTACGCTAACAGGAAACTGGGTAAAACTTGGCCCCGAGCGAGAGAGTAATATCACGCTAAGCCCTTTTATTAGGGCATATCGGCTAAGTAGCGGCGTATCGCCGCTTAAGGAAAGTCTTCCTCTGTGCGCTAGCCGCACCGTGCGTTTACGCACCGGCTACATCTGGTAGCACTCCTAGTCAATCCAACACCTGTGTTGGTAGACGGCATCTTCTGCAAAGGATGAATCAGGACGATTGGGGTAAGCTAACCCCCGTCCAACGAGAAGCCTTTAAGAGGATGGTACCCATATTGGGTGAGGATTGCTTGCGCCTCCTAGTGTAGCAGTGTCTTAATACCGTGCGTGAGAGGGTTAACGCCCTCATCGCCCATGAGGCGAATTTTCGTGGAAGTAACTCCACGTATACGGGGGTGCGCCCTCCGTTATCCTTTAAGATAAAGGAATTCACCGGTGAAAAAGGTAATAACCTTTATGTGTGGCTTCGCGAGGTCGAATCGGCCTTCGACACAGCGAATATGACCGCTGATCACTTGCAAGTGGGAGTTGCATTGACCCATCTTACGGGCAAAGCCCGTGCATGGGCGTTTACGTGTCCGGATTCGGTCACGAACGTGTTCTCGACCTTAGGGAGTACTTAAGCAAAAGCTTATGGACATGTATGCTACGCCTGATCTGGTTTTCCAGAATCAGCTTGCGTTTTTGAGGAGCCGTCACGGCACTAGGGACTTGGAGACATACATCCAAGAACTGAAGACCCTGTTGGCAGGGATGTACGCGAAAGCGTATTCGGACGATGTGTCCATTCCCGTGTTCATGGTAGGCCTGAAAGAAAGGCCAGCACGTTCGGAGCTCTTCCGATGCCGACCATAATCCCTGGGGGAGGCGTTTAAGATGGCGTTTAACGCCGAAAGGAACTTTCGTTTCTCTAAGGTGGGTCCCGAGTCCATGGACCTTAGTCAGGTCGAAGCGGAAGAGAAACCTTCCCCTAGAAGTCACTCTGACTCCTTTTCGCAGAGCTTCAAAGCGGATATCCTTGCAATGTTGCAGCGGCACCCGCTAAGATGCTTCCAGTGTGGAAGCACGGATCATCTGCGAAACAGATCTCCGAAAAATCCCCAGCGAGAAATTCGCTATAAGGGGCCGAGGGCGGGTAAAAAGCCCTCGCCCAAGCCGTCGGTAAACGACGGCTCACAGTAGGTGTGGGGCGCCCTACTGGGGGATCCCTCAGTGCTGTTAATCCCCAGGGTAGGGGACGACAGCACAAAACCCCGAGGGAAACGGTTCTTTCTAGCACCGAGTTGGTGTACCAGACAGATTTGCTGGCCGTCCTTGCGGACGTTAAAGGCTTTGATAAGCCTTGGAGAGTCTTGATAGACTCTGGAACGTCTGACAATTATGTCAGACGGGCTTCTATGTAGAAGAGTCGGCTGTATGCCGGGACTCTAGAGGCACCTTCTCGTGACGTTGTCACGGTCCGTCTAGCGACGGGCGTACAGGTTTCTGTACCCAAGGTCTCAATTGACCTTAAGCTGAAGTTTGCAGACTTGGATAGCTTATAACGTTGCCTATTCCTGGATTTGGACTCGTGGTATGACCTCATTGTGGGCATGAAGTGGATGGAACGCCACGAGCCATGGATAGACTGGAAGTCTAAGTCCATTGGCTCAACGCACCCGCGATCGGGTGAAGCATTGGCGAGTCATGAACCCACCTTTGATCGATCGCAAAAGTGATTCTGGCGTGATATGCCAGAGATTGGGATGTCTGAGATGATCATTCTCAATGGCTAAGGAAGAGTTCCTTAACGAGGAGGATTCGGCGGTTAATCCCCGCGCCGATATAGGCGAAACTGATGAGTCGCCAGTGATAGAGGTGGATTCCTCTGAGGTTAAGCGCGAGGCTCTTAGAGAAGAGACACGAAGTTCGTCTCTTCTGCAGGTCGGAACTGATTCCGACCACGCCGTGTCCGGCGAACAAGTTGCGACTCCACTGGTAGGGGTAGAGACCCCTGTGGTTAAGCGCGAGGCGCTTCCAAGCGAAGAGACCCGAAGTTTGTCTCTTTCGCACGTCGGAAATGATTCCGACTACGCCGATATAGGTGAGACCGTCGAGTCACCGGTGGTAGAGGTAGAGACGTCTGTGGATAGGCGCGTGGCGCTTCCAATAGATGGGGCAGTTGACTCCCCCCATCTGGGTCCCGGGATGAGTCCCGAGGCCAGTAGTCAGCAGTCCTATACGATGCTGAATAGTGTGACAGGTGTTGTCACAGAAGGCGTAAGCCTTGAACGGTTGGCTGGGATAGGCGAACTGTTGTCGTTGGAGGAGATGTCCTTCAACGAGTTTGAGACTGCTGTAAAAGCAGGTGAACTCGATGAGATCGTCGTGTTGCGTCCGGAAGAGGAGTTGAAATCTTCATCCACGATGGACGAGTCAGTTTTGGTGCAAACCAAACAGGCATTGAATGCCCGAAGCGGCCTCAAGATCCTTGCGGATCCTAAGGTCCCTTACCATTCCTTGTTAAAGAATTTCGGAGATGTAATTAGTGACAACCCGCCGATGCGGTTACCACCGGATCGGGGAGTCCGACATGAAATTGACTTGGTTCCTAGAACCAAATACTGCGTCACTAGGCATTGGCCTCTCCCCAAGGAGCAATGCGACGTCATCGAAGCATTCTTCAAGGGGAAAGAAGAGGCAGGGATGGTACGGGAGAGCAAGTGTCCCCACTCATCTCCCACTTTTTGTGTTCGTAAACCGAACGGAAAGTGGCGCATTGAGCATGCGTACATCAAGCTGAATGCAGCTACTGTACCAATGCAAACTCCGATTCCTCGGAAAGATGTCCTCCAGAACAATATGGCGGGCTGTACTGTTTACAGCGCCTTAGATCTGATGGACGGGTACTATCAGGTGCTCATGCGAGCATCTGATATTCCGCTTACATCGGTCCGCACGCCTAGTGGCATGCTGTGGGAGTGGCTTGTTATGCCACAGGGGCTTTCAAATGCACCAGCGACTTTTAATCGCTTGGTGACACAACTCTTCCTCCCTCATAGAAAGTACGATCAGTCGTACTTCGACGATATATTCGTCCATAGTCGAGCAGAAGGCGACTTGTCTGATGTTCAGACGCATCTGATACACCTTCGAGCAGTGCTATAATGTATTCGAGAGCATAAGTTATATTCAAACGCATCCAAATGTATCTTTGGTGCTGAGGAAATTCCTTTCCTCTGATGCTTCATCGGTAAGGATGGACTGCAGGCGGATCCCGCTAAGGTGAAAGCCATTGTGGAGTGGCCTTCGCCTGTAAATCTTAGAGATTTACGGAAGTGGCTTGGATTAGCCAATTATCTCCTCAAATATAGCGAGAACTACGCTGAAATGGCGAATCCATTGACGGGCCTTCTTAAGAAGGATGTTGACTGGTGCTGGGAAACCAAACACCAAACCACCTTCGGAGCGTTTAAGGGGAGCTTGTAGAAAGCCCCCGTTCTTGCTCTCCCAGATTCTGGGAAACCTTTTAGCTTCGTCTGCGACGCCTCCGATTTCGCAATCGTATGTGCTTTGTTACAAGCAGACGATGCGGGACGGGAAAGCGTGATTGCGTTCGAGGCGAGGCATCTTAAAGCTGCAGAACGGAATTATAGCGTTCATGATAAGTAGCTACTTGCTATGAAGTATGCCCTTGTCAAATTTAGGGTTCACCTACTCGGCTCAAAGCCGTTGGTGGTTTATACAGACCACCCGTCCTTACGGACAGCGACAAAGTCGCCTCATCTCCAACGGTTCGCCCGTTGGGTTTCCTTCTTTGCGGAGTACAACTTTGAGGTAAAGTACAAACCTGGCAAACAGAATGTGCTTGCAGAAGGGTTTTCGCGTCGTCCCGATTACGAGCTGGCTCACGCGACATTCATCACCTCGTCTGTGGTGGATCTCATACGCCAGGCGTATGGGAAAGACCCACAATGTACGGCCCTTATCAGCGCTTTGGGTGACAAGGGACTTGGCTCGTCTGAGCCTACCCTGTCAAGTAGAGCTAGAGCTCGGTTACACCGTTGCAGTTACTGTGACGGTTTGCTATATTATAGCACGAGCGCGGAGGACACTCCGCGGGTGGTAGTTCCTCATGATGAGGAACTGAAATATAGAGTCCTCTTTGAGGCACATGACGCCCCTAACGGGGGTCATTAGGTCGGGATAAGACCTACGGCGCTTTAAGCGCTTTGTATTGGTGGCCCAATATGTATAAGTGGGTCGGTGCGTATATACGCACCTGTGAGACGTGTCAGAGGGTTAAACCCTCTGCAAGTTCAGCTGCGCCTTTGGCGAGCTTATCGGTTCCAACGGAGTGTTGGAAATCCATCGGCATGGATTTTATCTTCGTTTTTCCGAAGGATAAGGCCGGGAACACCGGCATATTGGTCTTTGTAGACCGATTGAGCAAGATGGCTCACCTGGCGGCGGTGCCAGAGTCCATAGATGGACAAGGAACAGCGAAAGTGTTCCTAGACCGTGTATTTCGACAGCATGGTATACCCGATTCCGTTGTGTCGGATCGGGATCCCCGTTTTTACGGGACAATTCTGGGGAGCGTTGTTTAAGGTGCTAGGCAACAAGCTCCTCATGTACACTGCGGATCATCCGCAGACGGACGGTCAGACGGAACGGGTTAATCGCGTTGTGGAGGATATTCTCCGGAGTTTATGTCCGGATTCTCCAAAGAGTTGGAGTGAGATGCTTCCGATGGTTGAATTTGCTATCAACAATTCGGTACATGCATCTACCGGGTTTACCCCGTTTTACGTGAACGGATTAGTGAATCCGAGGGTTCCGTTGACGCCACGCGTGTGTTGCCCAGGGCTTGAGGGAGAATGATTCCCCGATGTCAGCCCTGTATCTGTGCGAAAGCACATCGATAAGTTTTTATCGACGCGTCTTAGTGTCTTACGACACGTTTGCGACGCCATAACAGAAAGCCAAGACAAGCAAAAGGAACAGGCTGACCGCAAGGGTTGGCGTAACAAAAGGGCGTATAAATTAGGAGAAAGTGTTTTATTAAACGCTAAGAATCTTCCTACACATGCAGTTTCCAACGTGTTACAGAACAAACTGCGCCCCAGGTTTGTGGGGCCTTTCAAGGTGCTATCCCGAAAGGGTCTGGCGTATACCTTGGATATTCCGAAGGCGATGCGTACGCATCCAAACTTCTATGTGGGTATGCTTAAGACATACCAGAACCGGGAGGCGGTTCCCCTCTTGGAGGAGGTTGGGAAGGCGCATATCCGTAAGACACGGCAGGGCGGAGTAACATCTCCGTCAGGGTCGAAAGGCGACCACGAAGATCCGCAACGGAAGCTTCCACTCTTGCCTCAAGGCGGTGAAAGCCGTCAAGGGAAGACTCGAAAGTGTCAAGCCTCCTCTCGATGCGGTCAATCGCACCCACCTCATCGTGGAGTCCATCCTCGACTTCCAGTATGCGACGGCTGTGTCGATCACAGCGCTCGCGAACCTCACGTCGCAATCTCGCGACCTCCTCCTCCACTTCTCGATTCGGAGGGGATTCCACATTACCATGTGGAGCGTCTGATGGTGCGACGCCATCATCGGGGTGAAAACCAGTATCTTGTGAAGTGGAAGGGTTACCCACATTCACAGAGTTCGTGGGAGTCCGAGACTCCCCTGCGGCAGGATTGCCGAGACGTCGTTGACGATTTCGAGCGGGAGATACCGCTGCGAGTCGATGACCAAAGGGGCGGGAGAAGCCCCTTCACTCCCATTAGCTGGGAGTTCGCCGGAGGCAGATGCGGAGCTTGCACTGCGCTCCGGCACCACAGTGAGGTCATGGGCTCTAGCATAGCGCGTGCAATAAGGGGCAGATAATTGCCCCATCGCTTTGTCTCTGGAAAACGCCAAGCGCAATGCCCTCTCTATCCGAACGTCACGTTCAGAATAGCTGTTGTACAGATTTAAAAAGTCAGGGAGACGTTTCTCCCCTTCAGCCCAAGCGCGTCTGCCTCTTCGGCATACTCTCCTTATAGGAGAACAAAGGGAACCTAGCGGAGGTTCTCAAAAAAGGCACCCTGTGCCTGTTTCCTGAGGCGCTCTCGGTATGAGGTGGCAGTGAACTGCTTCTGCGTGATCAGTTTTTCCCGGAATCGTTTCCGGCATGCGATTTGACGCGGCTGTACAGCCGCAGAGCCAGGAGTATGGAAGGCTAAACCTCTTCTTTACCTCGTTCTTAGCCCACTTTTGGAGGTCACGAGGACCCGCAAAGCGATATTCCGCCCGTGAAGGGCGTTTAGGGGATCGTAATGCAGCCTCTCGTGTCTGTGCGTAAGTTGAGATTCCTGAGCCGTGTCCAACTCATTGGTGATGGTCGCCTTCGGCAACCCGTATTTGCCATCCGAGGTTGGAAATGGTGGCGCGCTAGTTAGAGCATTTTCCCCACGTGTGGGGAAAGGATTAGGCTGCCGACATCGCCGTTCGGCGTCGTCGGAGCGGTCATCCTTAGGGGATCTATCCCCAAGGGCCCCCTCCTCTGAAATATCATCGTCCGAGTAGAGGACCTCCTCTTCTTGGGGATAATGTCCGTCACCACTAAAGGTGTTCATTTGAGGCCAGAGTTCTGGCAGTTGGGGTCTCCAACTATAATTGATTATTGCGTGGAAATAGTCTTTATGGGGGAGGATGTAACGGGGTTACATTTAGTTACGTTGGTGTACATAAATACACAACAGTTGAGGTCAAGTATTGACCGGTCCGAAAGGTTCGGACCTATTGGTTGTTTTAACCAATGAGGGCGAGAGCCCTTGGTGGGGCGTGGCAGCCTGCCACGTGTTGGTGCACAGGTGGTGTACATTACATTTCGGCTAGGTACGAATTAAGTAAGTTCTACCTAGTATTACATATAGTTTACATTAGTTTAGTAATTTAGGCTAATTACATATTAAATATAAATCAGTTTCCATTTTACACTAGCCAGCTAGACGTTCGACCGGGAAAAGTCGAGCGTGCTGTGAGTGTTGTAGCAGGGGAGTGCCTCCCCTAGCTAGTCCCTACTTAGGGAAGCGTAAAGATAAAGCATTAGCGTACTCTAGCAGGAAACTGGGTAAAACTTGGCCCCGAGCGAGAGAGTAATCTCACGCTAAGCCCTTTTATTAGGGCATATCGGCTAAGTAGCGGCGTATCGCCGCTTAAGGAAAGTCTGCCTCTTTGCGCTAGCCGCACCGATCGTTTACGCACCGTCTACAGAGATCACAGCATGATGAAGATACCTATCGTACCTGGACTAACGAATTCGCGCCATGAATTTTGCGACAATTTGAAGTAGGCAGTGCACACATCGCTGAGGACATTGTACCGATCGTGCACCATTATCCAATCTATTCTCCAGCCAGGGATCAAGAACTGCTTGCCAATCCACCCACAGCCACCACTGGACTGTCTTCGTGAGCGTAGCAATGGGGAAGAACACGTTGCTACCGAATACCATGTCTCCATAAATCTCATCCTATCGTATCCGCCATGTTAGACTCATAATTTTAGCACAGGTGAAAACAGGAAGAGTCAGCTCACCGCGATGATGGGAATTTTATTTTGCTCTGCCAAAGCGATAATGTTCTCCAAGTAAGGCTGTACCTAATCCCCGCCAAGAGTTAGCATGCACAATGCCGTTAAAACGTTGAGCTTTGATTTACCTTGGAATACACGCTCCTGCATGGATTCGCCGGATTATTTATGAGAATACCTTTGGTCCGATCATCAACAAACGACTGCATTTGGTTCAAATCAACTTCCCATTTTTTTCAGGCTGCACACACAATCTATTAATCCAAAACACTCAAAGACCTTCCCAACAAACGTACCATGAGATTGTAAAATCTGCATTCAACTTGATGTGATTAACACAGCGCTTAATACAATAGAAATCCGGGCTTTGGGAGAGAGATATTGTCGCCGGGTTCAGCAACCCTTTACCGCAATTTCAATGGCACCCGAGCAACCACTGGCAATAATAACGTTATCCATCGTCAACGGTGCTCTTGGACTCCCGAAGCTCTGAGGATATCCGCACGGGCCACCTAGGAACCAGCCGAATGAATGTAGCCATTGTGTTGCATCGATCTGAACCAACGCAAAAAGGTAGGTATACAAAGTAAACTATTGACGCCAAACCTCGATTGGTACGAACCGCGTGTTACGAACAATGGCGTCAACCAATACATCAGGACAATGCAAGTTCCCAAACACGGTCGGGTCCCCTACAAGACCATTGAAACGTCAGTATGTCCTTCCTATTTTCCGGATAAACCCCATCCGCATTGTCACATTTGCGTACCGAGCGAAAGGGAATTAACGTATTGGTGGCAGTCGACGGTTTATTGATGTTGTCGACAATTTTTCGAATGGGATTCGAAAAAGTTTGGAAAATGCAGACGACTCGACGTTCCACTCGCATGCAGCTGGGCGTTTCGCTTCGAGCATGGGCTCATCATCGAGTGCGGTCGGGCGATGAAGGCTCGTGCGTTGCGCCATGAGGCTAGACAAAGGCCAATTCATTTTATGAACGGAGGAGCTCTAACTTACATCATGATTTACTGTTGAAAGTATTTATAATACCTACTTTTATTAAGGCCGGGTATGATTGATACTTTTATTATTAGTAGCAATATTCATCTCTATTGGTCGAAAGTCACGTGAGGGGTGCCCCTAGGGTGGTGAGGGGGGGGGGGGGTGCGGGTAGGGCGACCCAATGTAAAAGTGAATATATTTGATTAACGAAAATATAAGTCAATCACAAAATGCAAACTTGAGTCCACCTATTTTCCCAATTTATTTCATGATGCTAAATCTGAGATATCACCATATTTCAACACTCCTTCTCATCATTTCATTATCCTGAAAAAGATTTCACTTAATTCTCCATCAAACTGATCCTTCTTTTCATATCTTCCAGTCTTGGTGCAGATAAAGCCTTCGTAAACATATCAGCTATCATGTATTCGGTATTCTTTTAGCACACATCGATCTTTCCGGTTTTATGCTTCAACACTAGGAACTTAATACGTACGTCAACGTGTTTCGTTTTAACGGAACTGTTTTCCCCCTCCAAAAACTTAATAGCCGCCTTGTTATCCGAAAAAAGAGTCATCGGCAACTTAGTTTGCAATCGAACTTCCAAAAGCAACTCATATATTCCAAACAGCTCACATTCAATTTTCGAAGCTGCGTAAAACTCTGTCTCACTTGGTATGTAGTGGTCTGCAACATTCCGGTTTCTCTACGACCAACCACACCTCTTTCATTTCCAAGGCCAAAATTCTGAGTTCATTTCCATAACCCGTCATTTTTGCGACAGCTCTTCATAGCTTCCGTGTAGTTTCTCGGATCCATTTCAGTGTCACATTTACCTTTCCGGTGTCTTCCGATATATTTTCGTCATTTGTTTTCTCATCCTTATCCCCACTTCTCTTAACGTAACCACGTGTTTCATGCCGATCTTAACACCTATTTCTGGAACAACTCCTTGAAACCGAGTAACTGCACCACGTTAGTCGACGCTGCATAATGCTCCGCTTCCATTTTCGAAAGCGAGACACCTGCTTTTTTTACAAATCGAACTAACCAACACGCCGACGACGAAAACAAGTCCACCTGTAGTTGAATTACAATCTTCTTTGGATCTATCGTAGTCCGCATCGCAATATGCCTTCACTTCCAAAACATCACATGCGTCTTCAGACTTATCCATAATGAGTTTAAGTGATTTGGTATCTTTGAGGTACCGCGCTTTCTTTTTTGAAAGATTCCAATCCGTAATCGTAGGCGCATGAGTCAGTCTATAACCCTTGTGTACAGTGTATGAAATGTTGGGTCTTGTAGATCTAATAACCCAAAGCAACTTCAGACGAGAGATCGAAAATCCAATTGTAGTTAATCCAGTACTTTTCAGTTCGTCACTTGGTTGCAACGCTAAATCTTCTAGCTCTTGGACGATTGGCGTTCAAAATGCGTTCGCCCCTTTCAAACCGAAGTACTTGATGATCGCATCAATCGCGACTTCCTAACTTACTGTCAAAAGTAACTCGCATACCCAGAAATTTAGACACCATACACAATTGTTTTATCTCCAAACACTCGAGGGCCTCGAAAAACTTCGTGACAAGCTCCTCGTTTGCCACAGTTACGAGCAAGTCATCCACGTAAATCCTGACGATAACGACTTGATCATTAACTTGCTTGACGTAAAGATATATAGCAATTTTCCGTGTATCAGCTGATTCCACAGTCGTTTTATGACTGTGACCGTGACTGTAACGTTTGACTGATGAATTTTGAAGCGACATGATAACGTGTCTTGACGCTCATTGAACTAGTAGTTGCACAATATTGGGTACCGGCTTTCCGCTTACGGACGGATACAAAAGTTAGAGAGTACCGACATGCGGTATACACATAATGCCGACGCTGCACATCGTGATTTGCGAAATGGAATATTTTTGAGCTATATACACACATGTAATGTGGTCCAAGACGTGTTGAACAGGTGCAGTACAAAGCAATGAAGAAGGCTTGTGCTGCAAACTTAATCTTGGTCATGGTGGATGGAGTAGGTGTGTGCTGTGCGTTGTCATGTCCTGATTGCAAAGAAATGAGGGTGTGTTGTCGTTACGCTTGTGGAGGGGCGTTGTTTGATTTTTTAGATTTTGGGGTTTGTGTTTGCTGAGTTAAGGCCGAAAAGTGTCTTCTTGAGCTTGAGAACTTTTTTTGGCGATCATCATCGGTTTCCTCAAGACTTTCTTGTTGCATTCCTTGCGGAATCTACAAGAAAATGTCCTTTTCATTTTCCGATGCCTTTACATAGTGTGGATGCAGTTGGATGTGGTAAGGGTGGACCAGGGGCGCAATCCACTTCACCACCAAAGATAGGACCATCTCTACAGTTCCAATGTCGATAGCGGCAGCGAAATTTAAAGTGTAGTACATACCGAAACGCTGTTCATTGCCGCGTGCAACAGGCCGTGCCTTATATCTCTGAATATTTACGTCTTGGTCCGAATTTGTCTAGAATACCCATTTGGTATGGAGAGGTCGACAATCTTTGGGTTTTTACACAATCTTGCAGACACAATTCTTTTGAAGGGCTTCTAGCTCCTCCTGCATGGCGATCACCCCCTTGTACTTGTTAGTATTTCGCATCACTTGCACGAAATTTTCGGGTCAATTTCCGTTACGAAATTAATGGTCCTAATTTATTCAACATCATGAGCATCCTGAACGTCAGTCGTAGTACCTTCAATATCTCTTGGATCTTTATCATTTTTCTTGGATTGACTTTGTGTGAAGTGTTCGCGTTGTCACTTGTTCTTTCTCTTGGTATTCATTTGGGGTTCTTGCAATTCATCAGATTCCCCCCCTGATTGTAGATCTTCCACCAAATCCGTGTCACTTTCTTTCATTATTGCGAGAAAACACAGCAACTTAGGCTCATCATGAATAATCACGTTAACCAATACTGTAATGGGGTGCCATTACATAATTGATATTCAAGTTAGAATATCACAGTTGAATTTCAGACGCGCTGTCTGAAATTCAAATAATAGATTATAAGTTATTATAATCTACGAAGGAAAAGTCGATTCGGTATAAATACCGAATCATGCAGGTTAACTAATAGTACAGTTAGTTTAATAATTGATATTATTATATTAGTTAGGTAATTACTATACTGTTAGCCGCTAACTACCCATTTAATAGACACTCTTAATTTTGCGTTCTAAAGAATAAGTAAATACTTATATTTACTTTTAGTATAGGATTAGTTGTTACCAACTAATCCTGCCCTTATTGTATTGCGCGCTTCCTCGCAAAATACAGTGTAAGACCGTAACAGGATCAGTCCTGTTACACCTGGTGGCACTTTGTGGTCCGTCCTAACGACCACAGTTCCGTTCCGCTAGTCAACTAGCGGAGCGAAGATTAAGAGCCGCTCGGCATCAAGTGGTGAGACATGACTCCTTCCGAGCGAGAGAGAACGCTGGAAGTGGTGACAAAACACTTCCCCCACTTCTCGTCGCGTAGTAAAGACGCGACGGTAGAGATGGTTCGGTCCATGGGGACCGACATTCTTACCTTCCTACTGGGTAAGACCCCGGAGGAAGCGATAGAGGTGGTGAATCGCTTTTGGCGAAACCACCTAGAAAAGCCAGCACGGCCCGCGCAAGAGGCAGCGCGGACCGCACCTGCACCTGCAACGCATAGCGTTGAAGTGGTAAAGGCGCAAGTACCGCCCTTTACCGGTGAAGGGGGCGATCCCCTTCGTAGATGGTTCGCAGAGGTGGAAGATGCCATCTCTGCGCAAAATATTATTGACGAACGTCAACAGGCGTACTTCGCCACAACATGTCTTGGCGGCAGAGCCAGGGCATGGGCGATGAGTCGCAGAGCCACTGATGACTCTGAGTTCCTTACTTATAAGGAATTAAAAGATGAGCTAAAGCTCAACTTTGAAGCTCCAGAAATGGAGCTAAGTAGTCGGCAGGAGTTCATGGAACTCTGGCAAGGTAAGCTTGACCTTCAAGCTTGCGCTCAGAAGACGCAATATTTGCTGTCAAATATTGTGCATGAGCCGGTGCCCCCTGCTATGCAGGTCACTGGCTTCATGAAGGGACTCAATGATGGCCCCGTCAAACAGAGTATTTACCGGCACCCGCCAAAGACTCTAAGGGATGCCATTGATATGAGCATCCGTGAAGAGTTCAGCATGCGATCAGCGTCATCGCATGTGGGTACAGCCGAAGGGCTCAACGGCCCTTTTTTGACATGCCGCAACAGCATGTCAACAATCAGCAGTCGGGCAGACGAAGTTCACACTTCGTCTCAAGAAACAGCCACCCGCGCCAGAGCATGGGCGGTGGAGGTCCAGAGCCGATGGACCTATCGGTTGCGGTTGCTTCGAACTCGAAGCAACCCAAATTTAAAAAGAACATTCGCTGCAATCGATGCGCGAAAGTGGGGCATTTTTCCCATGACTGTATGGCACCGCGTCCGGTGCCACGCAGTCAGCGAACGAAACTGTCCGCTGCACGGCGACACCAACAGGGACATCACCCTGTTGGTGCAAAAAACGAGATTCACGAGTAGGGGCGGGGCGCCCTACTGGGAATGTTATCCCACATGCCGACATAGGGAATGTGAGGGTAGTAGCCCCAGACGGGACTATGTCCTGTCAAAAGGTGCAGGGTGATGATAAGCCACTTATCACCCTGGAGGTTAAGCCGCACGGGAGCGATGTCCCCATGCGAGCTTTGTTTGACACAGGAGCGTCAAACAATTTCGTTAGAACTCATAGTCTAACGATGTTGAGCTTCGTGGAGGTAGAAACCCCACGAAGTATGTTGTCAGTCCGGTTAGCAACAGGTGCAACCGTGACTATTCCAAAGCGTGTGATTAAAACACGCTTCGAGTTGAATGAACTGTAATTCGAGGATGAATTCATCTTCCTCGATTTAGATGACAAGTTCGATGTGATACTTGGAATCCCATGGATCTCCAAGTTTAAACCTTCGATCGAATGGGTTAACCTATCGATCGACTGCTGCGGATGCACAGGATCTGATCACCGTGTGTGTAATCCGGCTGTATCAGAAGATACAACCGCAGCGTCGGACAGTCTGGTGGATAGCGATGGCACCACCAGGTCTGCTCCGACACGATCAGCGGAAGGTACCTCCGCTGGTGAGAGTCCAGAGGGACTACCACACGCAACAGAAGAGTCGTTGCGTGTTGGAGAGAAACATTCCACGGGTGATAAAGACCACCGTGAGAATGAAGTGATATCCACGGTGGGAAACACCCACAGTGAGAATGAAATAGTATCCACAGTGGGAAACACCCACTGTGCGACCGAAGGTTCCAACACGACGAAAGAATTCCGTGTTGATGAGAGTGAACTCGCGATCAAGTGTCACCGTGAGCACAACTCCGTGGTGGCCAGTGCCCACCACGTTGCGTTAGCCATGCACACGGGTGATAAAGACCACCGTGTCGCAGAACAGGCAGCCGATCAGACGAGCACATCTGATCGCCAAAACTCCATGGTAGGCAGTGGCCACCATGAGGATGAGTATTCGCACACGGTGAATCGTAATCACCGTGTAGCAGTCAATCAGACTAGTGCGTCTGATTGCATGGGCAGTTCCGTCGAGACGATCAACGTCTTGACGCAAACGGAGACCGGATTAGATACCCAGTCTCTGTTGATGGAACACCCTCCGAAAGAAGGTTCGGAGGTGATGGCTCTTCCAGAGCTAAGCTGGAAGAAGTTTATGAGAAACTTGCACGATGATCAGATATAACAGATCTGTATCATCGTTGCAACAGATGATTTAGTGGATATTCGTGAACGAATATCCACGTTACAAGTGGAAAACATTGGGAAAGAGGTTCCCAATGATCGAACCAAAGTTCAGCGCTTTGAAGCGCAGAGCTGGGAGTCGCTTAAAGCGAACTCCCCATTTTATGAGGTACTTCGAGAATACGCTGACGTATTCCCAGAAGAAGTACCTAGCGAGCTCCCTAAGGATAAGGGAACTCGTCATGAAATTGACCTCGTGCCAGGCACGAAGTATTGTGTCACGCGGTAATGGCCGTTGCCGCGTGATAAGGTAAAAGCGATCGACGAGTTTTTCGAAGCTCGTCGTAAATCAGGCCAAGTGCGGGAGTCTACCTCACCGCACTTTACCCCCACCTTTTGTGTGAAAAAGTACACAGGTGGTGGAGAATCGTTCACGCTTACAACAAGCTGAACGAAGCGACGGTACCGGCACAGACACCGATACTGCGGAAGGATGTCATCATTGATGGCATGTGCGGGGGCACCATCTTTAGTGCTCTCGATTTAAGAGATGGATTTTATCAAATCCTAATGCGTGAGAAGAATATCCCGCTCACAGCGGTAAGCACCCCAAGCGGCATGCTTTGGGAGTGGCTTGTTATGCCGCAGGGGCTTCGAAATGCCCCTGCTACGTTTAACAGATGCGTAACGCATCTATTACGCCCGGTGCGAGAATTCGCACCGAGTTATTTCGATGACGTGTTCATCCATAGTAAGGGTGAACACGATAAAAGCGATGTAGATGTCCATAGGGAACATCTACGTGGAGTGTTAGAGCTTATGCGTAAGCATAAGCTCTATGTAAATCTAAAGAAGTGAAAAAAACACCTTTGGTGCACCTGAGATACCCGTTCTTGGATGCTTTGTGGGCAAGCACGGGGTGCGTCCTGATCCAGAAAAGATCAGGGTGATCGTTGAATGGCCTACGCCAAACAACGTTAAGGAACTTCGAAAGTTCCTTGGGTTGGCTACATATTTGCACAAGTATTCGTGCAACTATGCTGGGCTAATACGACCTCTTTCTCAATTACTTAAGAAAGATGTCGAATGGCATTGGGATACCCAATGCCAAGATGCTTTTGATGCAGTCAAGCAAATCTTGACTGAAGCGCCTGTCTTGGATAAAGCCTATAACGAGCGTCCGTTCCACGTCGTTTGCTACGCGAGCGATTTCGCTATCGGCTGTGCTTTGATGCAGCGTGATAACGATGATCGTGATTGCGTAATCTGCTATCAATCGCGTCAGTTGCGCCCAGACGAGCGCAACTATCCAGTGCATGACAAGGAACTCCTTGCCATGAAGTATGCACTGGCCAAGTTTCGGATCTATCTCTTGGGAGATAGACCGTTTGTGGTTTACACGGACCATGCGTCGCTATGCACGGCCGTGAATTCACCACAAATCACTTCTTTGTCATCGTCAATTATACGACAAGTACGCGAGGCGTACAAAACAGACGAGGAGACACGTCTGTTAATTGATTACTCAAGTAATCAATCAAGTGAGAAGCGCGACAAACTCCCAGAGTTCCTCCGCGCTTGCGTGCATCGATATCGACTGCACGATGGTCTGCTGCTTTACAGCACAGACCAAAAATATGAAAGTCGCATCGTAGTTCTAAACGACGATGATCTCAACATCAAATTATGTTTGAGTATCATGATGCACCGATTTCGGGGCATCAAGGTCGAGAGAAGACATACGCTTCTCTCGCACGTGACTTCTACTGGCTAAACCAGTACAAGTGGGTACGGAAATACGTACGCGCTTGCGAGATTTGCCAGCGCGTTAAGCCAGCGCAGTCTGCACAGGATCCGCTGCAATCTCCTCCGGTTCCGACAGAGTGTTGGAAGTCCATTTCAATGGACTTCGTATTCGGTCTTCCACCCGACAATAGTCGGAAGACTGGAATAGTGGTCTTTGTAGACCGTTTCAGTAAGATGGTACATCTTACTGCAGTATCAGCGAATGTAACCGCCGCTCAAACAGCGCTGATATTCGTTGATACGGTATTCCGTTTGCACTGAATGCCGGAAGATATTGTCTCGGGTAGAGATCCGAGATTTACAGGACGTTTCTGGAAAGAAACGTTCTCATTGTTGGGAACCTAGCTGAAGATGTCAACTGCGGACCATCCGGAAACGGATGGGCAGAAGGAAAGGGTTAACCGCGTTCTCGGAGACTAGTTGCGATCATACGCACATGCCTTTGAACAGTGGAGTGACTATCTGCCACTCACTGAATTCGCGATTAACAATTCGGTGCATGCTTCAACTAAGCATACACCGTTCTAAGTGAATGCCTTAAGGCATCCACGAACCCCAACTTTACTTGGCGGTACGAAAAATCTAAGTGGGGGAGGGACCCGCTCAAATTTTGAGCGAGTCAATGCGCAAGTTGCAACTGCAACTTGTGAACAAAACGATGGCCCTTCTACTGAAAGTACAGTAGAAGCGGAAGCAGCTTCAAATGAAACTGAAGCTGCATATGATGAATATGTGTCTGAAACAATGGCTGCAGACAATGAGGGCAACGCACCTACTGCTGATAAAGCAGTAGATGAATTCGTATTACAGCGCCAAGCTGTAATACTCTATATAAAAGATGCACTTGCTTCTGCTTTGGACAAACAGAAGCAAAATGCAGACAAGCAAGGAATGAAGAACAAAAACTCCTTTCGGAAAGGCGAATTGGTATTATTAAGTACTACCAATTTGCATATACATGCAATAAGCAACTTCCCTACACGGAAGTTGCTTCCTAAGTACATTGGACCTTTCAAGGTCCAAGAGATTCGGGGGAATGCCTATACTTTAGACATTCCCACAGCAATGTGGCTCCACCCATCATTCTATGTTGGTCGGCTAAAACCGTATCATGCGTCTTCGTCTTACGACGAGACACAGAACCACGGAAGATACCGTGCTTCTCCAAGTCTCCCAAGAGAGACTTGTAATCGGCTTCCAGCCGTTGATGAGCAGAGCGGAGAGTCATTACCCCGCCTTCGACTGCTCAAGATCAACCTTGTGCCGATCGAGCTCTTCCTTACAGCGGGAAAGCTCGATGTACAGAAGATCATTCTTCTGCTGAAGGGCAGTGTGCGCCCCAAGGATGTCGCGGACATTCTCGCGAAGAGACCGATATGTCTTCACAGAGTGAGACATATCGCTGCTCAAGGAGGAACAACCCTCCTAGAGCTTGCGGAGCGAAGAGCCATGCTCCGCAACAACAACGGCGAGGGAATTCTCAACCTCCGCCGCCCCTGATCGATAATCAGGGGAATAAGCGATACATTCTGGAGCGCTTGATCTCGAAGCGCTCGGTTCCTTCGAAGAAGGGGCAGCGTACCGAGTACTTAGTACGCTAATTGGGCTACCCCCAAGAGTTCGACTCTTGGGAGCCGATAGAGGTTCTGAGCGCCGACGCCCCAGATCTTTTAGCTGAGTTTAAGAAGGAGTCTCAAACTCATAATGCGAAGTAGCATCAACACTAGGTGTTGATGCATTTAGGGCATCGATTAAGCCCTGAATTTCGGCGGGTACGGAAAAACCACCGTACCCCCGCAACTACTCCTCTGACAGAAGAGGAGCGCCCTGCGAACACCGCGGGAAACGAGGTGAGAAGGGACACCACAGTTCAACCTTCTTTGATGCAAGAAAAATGGATGTATTCCATTTTGCCTGTTCGCGAGTGCTTTACAAAGCGCTCGCGCATTACGTGAACTTTATTCACGTAATCATGTGGCCTTTTGTTGTAGTTGTCAACAAAAGCGTTCCAACTCTGAGTCAGGGAGTCTTTATCGTCCCTGTTCTTCCTTGACCCTTTCCGGCTCGAATAATGTCGAACCTGGAAAAAGAGGTCAATAAAGTACAGACGTCTATCGTCTGTACTTCGATCAAATCGACGTGACTGGATGTCTTCGCAGTCATCCAGCACGTTGATATCAAACAACGCATATTGGCAGTCCCGCTTACGGTGACCGCCACTGTTGGGGGCAATAGCCCATCCAGGGGTCCAAAACCCTACTTTGTACGGAACATGTGGTTCCGTACAATGATACGCATCAGAAGTGGCAGGCGCCGATTCTGTTCGAGCTCTTTTAGCAGGCGGAACACCGCCTGCTTAAACACCACGCGTCAGTGTTAAACCACCCCGACGTGGAGACGTAATTGGTCCAAGTGGAATTCTGCGTTCCCGCAACCATCTGTGATGATCATTGTCGCTGTCATAGCTGACAGCGACACAAGAGTTATCATCGATGTTAGGCGATGAGCACCTAGCGAGTTTCGACTCGCTAGATCCTTTCTCGGGGACAACTGTGCCCCAATCACTTTGTTTGGAGTCAGAACTGTCTCCTAACATGGAAGAATCCTCCTGGCAACACACCATTCGGGGGTTGTCACCGTGCGAGATATTGCATTAGCAACATCTCCCTGTTTCTTACCAGATGCCGCCTTAGCAGCATCTGTGGTCGAAGACGGTACGTCTTCCGACCTTTGCGTAGTTGACGCTGCTAATGCAGCGTCACTGTTGTCACTCAACACCTCGGCACCTAGTGCTGTGGCGTAGGAAGAAGCTCCTTCGATGTTTTCAGCAGCGCTCTTTAGAGCGCCGCCGCGTGCTTTGACCATCGAGTCGATGGTCAATCAGTTGGTAAATGAGAACGACCAACAAGTCCCACCTATGATTGGCCAAAATAAGAATTATTATTGGCCAACCACCTTAAGTGGGGGGTGATGTAATGGGGTGCCATTACATAATTGATATTAAAGTTAGAATATCACAGTTGAATTTCAGACGCGTTGTCTGAAATTCAAATAATAGATTATAAGTTATTATAATCTACGAAGGAAAAGTCGATTCGGTATAAATACCGAATCATGCAGGTTAACTAATAGTACAGTTAGTTTAATACTTGATATTATTATATTAGTTAGTTAATTACTATACTGTTAGCCGCTAACTACCCATTTAATAGACACTCTTAATTTTGCGTTCTAAAGAATAAGTAAATACTTATATTTACTTTTAGTATAGGATTAGTTGTTACCAACTAATCCTGCCCTTATTGTATTGCGCGCTTCCTCGCAAAATACAGTGTAAGACCGTAACAGGATCAGTCCTGTTACAAATACTGTCAACAGTTTGTTCGTCTTTTGTATGTCAAGAATTGGACTTCGGATGGCCGTATTGCAACATAATTATGTTGCCCTTAATATACGCCATTTCACACCCTTCTTCGTCCAAATGACCGTAAGATAGGATTTTTTTCGACCAATTTTCCATGTAAAACACGTTATCAACACGTAATGTATTGATATTTCCATTTGAACTTACTTGGATATTGATCCATCCCTTCTTTGTTACTTTTAACTTTTTCCCATCTGCCGGGTAACAGGTGCCATTTACACCTTAACCATCGCACAGGTAAATTGAGTCATTGACAAGGTGCATGCTAGCACCACTGTCCAAACTCCATCTGCTTCCATCAATCCAGGTCAGGTTGTCGCTAATAGTTAGCGAGAAATCAACCTTTTTGATGGACTTTTTGGTATTCCGAACGGATGTGACCAACTTTTCGACATCCACAGCACTTGATCGTTTTTTCTCTACTTCGGCCAAATTTATTGAACGTCCTCGTACTTCGTGCTTCGCCTTCGATTGCTTGTGCAAATTGGCACAATTATCCAGCATGTCGAAGACGGTCCGACCTGGTATGGTCGGATTTTTCGCCATTAAAATAGTTTTTAAATCCTGCGATGCATAATGAACTACATTGTCCAGAACAAGTGGCGCGCTGCCGCCCACGGCTTCTGAAATACCAACTAGATAGAGGTAATGCTCATTCCAGGACCGACTTGGATTTTTTTTCGGCTTGTGAAGGGCTTCATAGCTTGAGCCGATGTGATTGACGTGTGAAATGCATTAATCATTTTGTTCATCACATGAAATAGGGTCGGAGACTCAGTCCACCACTAGTCAACTTACCTGTTGTATTATCTCTCAGATGTACCGCTAAGGTAGTGGCCCAGGATATTAAGTTTAATGCCCTCGCTCCAAAAAAATCCACTTGCCGACTCCATTCTTTAAATCCAGTATCCAACCCCCGGTACACCTCGGTACCGTCGAACACCCTTATAGAAAGATTTCAGTTTTTGCAGAGAGCATTCTGAAAACGGGTAGTAGGTGATTCCATCCCGCAAATTTGGTTACTATAACCAACTTGAGCCTTTGGTTTTAGTTCCGGTGTGCTCTCCAGAGAATCCAACCACATCCATGTACCAAGTCTCATCGAGTTGTTGAAACCAAAGTTGTTCACGCCCCGGAATTCTCCAGCTTGTCATGTCGTTCGCACATTTTTGAAATATTCCATAGTTCTTTCCATGCCGCTTTTTCGTGGAGGTCCTCATCAAGCGACACATGGTGACCCTTTGAGTTCATGACCTGTTGGAATGTTTCGTTGTCTATGTTATGGTAGATTTAAAGAAACTTGAGTCGTAGATGTCTTTTAATCCCTCGAATCTACTGAATTCGTCTTTTGTTAATTTTATCGCAATCAATATTCCGTTGACGATGAAAATAACACCCCAAGACAGTTCGCAGACAGTAGAAGAAGATAACCAAGTCGGGGACTTTATCAATCGAATGTGTATTGTGAGGTGATTAGCTATCCTAACATAAAATATGCATAAGAGCTGAAGTTATAGCGAACTTCCATCTGTCGTGTATCCTACCCTACGTATCCGTACCTAAGCTAGGTGCTCAGAATCGAGTACGCGTACATAATCTTACTACTTATAAGTACGAATGCACATTGCTATAAATGGCAAAATCTAAACACACCCGGTTTTGAAAAAAAAGGATAATGAATATTTTCAACAAGCTGGGCTTTTCATCGTGAATTCACGATTCAGTTTACATTCTATGGTTACCAAAATGTGTATACCTGCTTTATTGTATACCATGTACAACAAGCTCTACCTTGAATTACGGTACAAGTAAATATCGACCCACTTTTCCGTAATTCGTCGCAACAATCTTGCCGCGTTACGAATTTCACAGAAACCTCCTGTACTGACTTCACTTAGATCGTCATGGACGCACAAGTATTGAGTGAGCATGACATCAGATCACTGAACAATACTATAACTTACGGCTTCAACGTTATATTCAAGTCCCATTACTTGAGAAGCCGAGGGTTGGTGCTTTGAGCAGAAGTTTTGCTTACTCTGCGACGCAGGCCGCGAGCAGTCATCGCGTGCACAGCGCTTGCCGCCTCCGTGCGTCCAGCACAGACCTTTGGAGATTGTCGTTTTTTGGCACATAGGCACCGAGCATTTGACGCCACCGCCATGCGACCAACAAAGTTTGCGCGATTTGGCACCTCGAGTACATCCTTTAATTATACACAGTGTAGACCCACCGTGTTTCCAGCAGAGACCACGTTGCTTAGCACTAGCCGTACAGCCAGGGTTGGAGCAGGCTTTCCCGCCGCCATGACTAAAACAAAGACCACGGTCGATGCTGTATTTAGTACAACCATCAATGCAACATTGACGCGCCGCGCGTTTCTCGCTCGCTGTGAGTTTACGCTTCCGACGCTGATGCTGAATAAACAACGTCGGTAGTTGAGCTCGCTGATGTTGGCTAGGAATTGGATTCGATGACGCCATAGGTGACAGCAGAGGCTTGTTGTCGTCGAGGATGAAGGCCAGCGACAATTTAGGTGTAATCACAGCAGGCGCCGTTGTCACAGTGTTCACATTGCCAACGCGCAAATTCAGCGCAAAGTTGTGGAGCAATGTGTCCGGTAGAGTTACGTGGAAGTTCTTCATACTCGTCGTGGGGACTGATTAAGAAATTGATTGTAGTGCAAGCGAGGAAATTAAATACTGTATTGCTCTTTCATGGCGCAAGATTTTGCTGTCAGGATTACGCTGCTGACACCGAGTCTATCTATGTCTCCCGTCGGCACAACTACGACGAATCTATTAATTGACTACGTAACATATCGCACATACAAACGTGGCATGTATCGGGAGTGTGCTTGGCGTAGATAAAGAAATTGCAGTTCCAGAGTGTTAGCAACATTTTACCTGGAAGAAATAGATGGAGAAGAGATTCTTCTTGCCTGCAAATATATCCTGATGCCATTATGAGCTTGCGGATCAGCTGCAGACTAAATAAAGTTACATATGGCTTGTTCTACTGTAATTTGCATGGCCTACAAATGTCCAGTGCAGTATACATGATGGATAATTTTGCACAACGAGCATACAAGCTCATGGTGCAAAGTTATCCACGCTTGCGTAATACGAACTCCTTCCCCAACCCTGATGGCTCAGACAAAGTTATTGCCATTGGTACGAGTGGATGGTGCTCATCTTTCTCCTGACTAGAAAGTATCGAAGATATCTGATTTGATTAGGATGTTGTATTCGGGTGCTGAGTTAGCACAAGAGTCCGAGACAAATTACGGGACACGGCACGAGTAGCACAGCCCGCTCATACATACGTCCGAGCTTTTGTTTCCTCGCATTCGATACGCTCTAGGACAAGATCGTATACTTCATACTGATCAAAAGAGTCAATAGGGCGACGTCAAATAGAGGGTACGGAGAAGAAAGGACGGTGTGTGTGTTAGTTAGTCAACGTGACAAGTGACATGAGCGAAGATTAGTATGTTTTAATTTCGCGGCATCCACATCACAACAGCGGTCACGACGCACACAAGCGGCAATGACACTGATCTGACGCTCGTATACAAAATTAACGCCTTGACTGTCGACAACATTACAAATCCTGAAATACGTTGAGACGAAGCGGATTTTGGCCACTGTGAATTTTTATAGCACAGTGGCCTAAAATTGTATTTACAGTAACAACATGCACCATTGCTTTATCCAACCGACCCTCCCACGTTGCTACGACAACAGAGTCTGGATGAACCGCCTTCTCCAATGGCACATGGTCGGCCTTAACCTGTAGCGCCCAGTACATTATCTGCTTTTGGCCAAGCTCTCTTAAGCAGTTCATGCTCAGCAGCCAGAACAGCGATTTCCTCCTGCAATGCGTTCAACTGATTCTCCTGGGCGACAAGTTGTTGCTTTAGCTGCTCATTCTCAGCAGTCACAGCACCCACTTAACCCCGCTGTGCCTTGAGCTCATTCTCCCTAACATGAAGTTGATTTTCTAGCTGGTCTACGTATGTTTTCTTACGTTCGCTGCTTCATTCACGCGGGTCATTGGTCGTTATCATAAACCTCTATAGTTTTATTATTAATAACGAGAGCTCGTCTTACACAATGACATAGGTATGCACTTGCAATGTAACTTCGTATCCTGCATGAATAGTTTCCACAGCTAGTATGAAGAGTAACGGTGCTAATGGGCACCCCGTGTCTTATGCTTTAGGTCACGACGATTGTTGAGATGAATTTCTGCATTCACTAACGTTTCGCGCTTAGAGACATACATTTCGGCGGCGTTTGTATATGATTCTATGGTATTTCAAACCTGCTACCATATGTGATGAAGGTTATGCGAAAATGCGGGCAACTCAAAAGCATGCAGGTAAAAAGTACATAACATAAAATTGTTAATACAAACAACGTTCCATGAAATACCAGTTCTCTAACGCTGAACAACAGTCCGATAACTTGGATATGCTGTGGGATCTGTAGACCTCATGGTGTCAACTGGTCAACATACAGCGCAAACTACATACGGCAACATAGCAATGAGAATTACTATTCTGAACGTGATAATGAATCCAAAGTCATTCTGTTCACGGCAGTGGCAATTTCAACATACCTCAGTGGATTAAGTTCATGCTAGTCAACATGCACAAACAATTTTGGTGGGGCAATCGACAAAGGCTGCCGTGCTGGCATAAAATAAATCCGGCTTACTCTATACTCCCAAAGAAACCGGAAGGCTTAAGAACAATTGCGGAAGCACGCATTCCTTTAAATGATACAGAGAAACGAGTGATATGGAAATACTGGACATTTAGAGGGATATCGTCGTCAAAAACTGCGGATGTGCTTCCCAGGCAGCAGAGGGTAAAAGACATCACAGTGCCAGATCACCTGGTAATACCCTGCAACGTCGACAGATCAACTCACAGCGTAATAAAAACGAACCCAAAATTCACGGATAAAACCCAGAATCCACTGATCACGTGATCATTCTTGACCAATTTGGGAAAGAACCCGTTATGTAATCAATTACACGCTATGATACGAACAGACACGAGTTGAGCTCACAAATCTCATTCGAATGCTTCCTTCCTGGTCAATGGGGCTTAGGAGCAAACAGAGGACACTTTCGATTGCTACGCGCGTGTCCTTGCATCCTGCAGCGTGAGCATTTAATAGGTGCCCGAGGGTTTTTAGGTTTATATCTGTATCTGTGACTGGATTTGTTGGCTTATCTGAGACGACGCTTCCCGCTCGACGACCTCGAAGCCGGAAAGGATGCATCCGGAGGGGGCGGTATGTGGCTCTTTGCGTTTTATGGAGATTGTCATCGGCTCCCGCATACCATACACACCGGGATCGAGTTGCGGAGTATCTCCGAAAATCCATTGCGCATCAAATTCCTCGACCATTATCTGCATGTGTTGCTCTAAATGCCTCTGGATAACATATACGCAAGGGATCCCGAGGACTCTGCGTGTAGCCGGCGCGTACACGCACGGTGCGGCTAGCGCACAGAGGAAGACTTTACTAAATCGGCGATGTGCCGCTACTTAGCCGATACGCCCTTATAAAAGGGCTTAGTAAGAGAGTTCTATCTTACTCGGGGCCAAGATTTCCCTGGTTTACCAGTTAGAGTTAATTAACGCCTTGAAACAAGGCTTCCCTCAGAAAGGGGGAGTAGGTAAAGGACGGTGTTCCCTTACACTACAACACTCACTGCGCGCGCGACCGGTCGAGGTCGTGTGCCTAGCAGTCTTCACAGTGAAATGTAAACTGAATGTATATTTAATATGTAATTAGCCTAAATTAATCTAAATTAATGTAAAGTAAATGTAATACTAAGAAGAACTTACTAAATTCGTACCTAGCCAAAATGTAATGTACACCATCTGTGTACCAACACGTGGCAGACTGCCACGCCCTCACCAAGGGATCTCGCCCTGATTGGTTAAAACAACCAATAGGTCCGAACCTTTCGGACTGGTCAATACTGACCCCAACCGTAGTGTACTTACGTACACAACATAACTAAATGTAACCAGAATGTAGCCCTGTTACATCCTCCCGCATCAAGACTATTGCTTACGCAATAAATCAATTTTAGTTGGAGAACTCCAACTGCGAGAACCTCTGGCTAACCATGAGCACCCTTAGTGGTACTGAGGATGCAGACTATTGCGATAACTCGGAGGTGGGTGCCCTTGGGGATATCTCCCCAAAGGCTGACCACTCCGACAGCGTCGAACGGCGGTGTCCGTCATCCAATCCATTCTCCACGCGTGGGGAAAACGCGTTAACTCGTGCGCCACCTCTACCAACTGCGGATGATGCATTCGGGTCGCCGAAGGCGACCATCACCAATGAACCGGACACGGTTCATGAAGCCCGACATGCCGTACCGGCACGGAAGGGTACTCGTGACCCTCAAAAGAAGGCTAAGAACGAGGTGAAGAGGGGTAGCCTCCTATGTCTCTGGACCTGCGGCTATACTGCCGCGTGAAATCGCGCGCCGGAAACAACTCCGGGCCAAACTGCTAACGCCGAAGCAGTTCACTGTCAAGTCCTACCGAGCGCACAGGCACGCGGTGCCGTCGTAGAGATCCTCCGCGAGGTTCCCTACGTTCTCCTACGGGACGAAAGTGTCGAGGAGGCAGAAGGGGCATTCCGCGCTTGGGCGGAAGGGGAGAAGCGCCTCCCCAACTTTGATGAGCTGTACCACAGCTATTCCGAACCCGAAGTTCGGGTAGAGAGGGCGTTGCGCTTGGCATATGCTCAGGCCAAAGCGCTGGGTCAATTACCTTCCCACGGTGTGGTGCCGGAGAGCAATGCACACTCTGCATCTGCCTCCGGCAAACTTCCAGCTACTGGGAGTAAAGGGGTTTCTTCCGCCCCTTTGGTCGTTGACTCCCAGCGGGGTTCTCCCGCTAGAAAGCGTCAACGACGTCACGGCAATCCTGCCGCAGGGGAGTCTCGGACTTCCACGAATTCTGTGAATTTGGATAACCTTTCCACTTCACAGGTACTGGGTCTCACCCCGATGATGGCGTCGTGGCATCAGTCGCTCCACATGGTAATGTGGAGTACCCTCCGTATAGAGAACTGGAGGAGGAGGTCGCACTATTGCGACGCGAGTTCCACGAGCGCTGTGATCGACACACCCGTCGCATCCATTACGCCCAGGAGGGACTCCGCGACGAGGGGAGTGCGAATGAGCGCCTGAGAGGCGGCTTGCCTTCCTCGAGTCTCTTGTTGCAGAGCTTCAGGGTCGTATTTCGATCCTGTCCGAGATGTTCCGACCTGTCGTGCCTTTCGGCTATCCGACACTTCCCAACCTCCTCCAAGGGGGGGGGCCCGCTTCCGGGTTTTGGTATGGCTTGAACATACCCACATAGAAGTTGGATGCGTACGCATCGCCTTCGGGATGTCCAAGGTATACGCCAAGCCCTTTCGGGTGAGTACCTTAAACGGCCCCACAAACCTGGGGCGCAGTTTGTTCCGCAACACGTTGGAAACTGCATGTGTAGGAAGATTCTTAGCGTTTAATAAAAAATTTCTCCTACTTTGTACGCCCTTTTGTTTCGCCGACCCTTGCGGTCAGCCTGATCCTTCTGCTTGTCTTGGCTTTCCGCCATGGCATCGCAAACGTGTCGTAAGACATTAAGGCGCGTCGATAAGAACTTATCGATGTGCTTTCGCACAGATACAGGAGTGACATCAGGGAATCATCCCCCCTCAAGCCCTGGACCACACACACGTGGCGTCAACTGAACCCTCGGATTCACTAATCCGTTCACGTAAAACGGGCTAAACCCCGTAGATGCATGGACCGAATTGTTTATAGCAAATTCGGCCATAGGAAGCATCTCACTCCAACTCTTTGGAGACTTCGGGCATAAACTCCGGAGAATATCTTCCGCGATTAACGCGTTCCGTTTGTCCGTCCTTCTGAGGATGATCCGCAGTGGATATAAGGAGCTTGGTGCCTATCACCTTAAACAACGCTCCCCAGAACTGTCCCGCAAAACGGGGATCCCGATCCGACACAACGGAACCGGGTAGACCATGTTCTCGAAAGACACGGTCTAGGAACCCTTTCGCTGTTCTTTGTCCATCAATGGACTCTGGCACCGCCGCCAGGTGATCCATCTTGCTCAAACGGTCTACAAAGACCAAAATGCCGATGTTACAGGCCTTATCTTTCGGAAAACCGAAGATAAAATCCATACTACAGGATTTCCAACATTCCGTCGGAACGGATAAGATCGCCAAAGGCGCAGCTGAATCTGCAGAGGGTTTGACCCTCTGATACGTCTCACAGGTGCGAATGTACGCACCGACCCACTTATACATTTTGGGCCACCAATACAAAGCGCTTAAAGCGCTGTAGGTCTTATCCCGACCTAAATGAACCCCGGTAGGGGCGTCATGTGCCTCAAAGAGGACTCTATACTTCCGTTTCTCATCATGAGGAACAAACACCCGCGGAATGACGTCCGCGCTCGTGCTATAATATAGCAAACCGTCACAGTACCTGTACCGGTGAAACCGAGCTTTAGCTCGACTTGACAGGGTAGGCTCAGACGAGCCAAGTCCCTTTCCACCCAACGCGCTGATAAGCGCCGTACATTGTGCGTCTTTCTCATACGCCTGGCGTATGAGATCCACCACAGATGAGGTGACGAATGTCGCATGAGCGAGCTCGTAATCGGGAAGACGCGACAACGCGTCTGCAAGCACGTTCTGCTTGCCAGGTTTATACTTAACCTCAAAGTTATACTCCGCAAAGAAGGAGAGCCAACGGGCCATCCGTTGGGAGAGATGAGGCGACTTAGTCGCTGTCCGTAAGGACGCGTGGTCAGTATAAACCAGGAATGGCTTTGGGCCGAGTAGGTGAACCCTAAATTTGAGAAGGGCATACTTCATAGCAAGTAGCTCCTTGTCATGAAGGGGATAATTCCGTTCTGCAGCTTTCAGCTGCCTCGACTCGAACGCAATCACGCGTTCCCTTCCTGCATCATCTGCTTGCAACAATGCACATACGATCTTGAAATAAGAGGCGTCGCAGATGACACTAAATGACTTCCCAGAATCTGGGAGAGCAAGAACGGGAGCTTTCAACAAGCTCCCTTTAACCGCTTCAAAAGCATTTTGGTGTTTGGTTTCCCAACACCAATCAACGTCCTTCTTAAGAAGGTCCGTTAAAGGCTTCTCCATCTCAGCGTAGTTCTCGCTGTATTTGTGGAGATAATTGTCTAATCCAAGCCACTTTCGTAAATCGCTAAGATTTACAAGCGAAGGCCACTCCACAATGGCTTTCACCTTCGCGGGATCCGCCCGCACCCCATCATTACCGATGAAGCATCCGAGAAAAGGATTTCCTCAGCACCAAAGATACATTTGGATTCGTTTGCATATAACTTATGCTCTCGCATACGTTCGAGCACCGCTCGAAGGTGTATCAGGTGCGTCTGAACATCAGACGAGTCGCCTTCCGCGCGACTATGAACGAATATATCGTCGAAGTACGTCTGAGCGTACTTTCTATTAGGGCGGAAGAGTTGAGTCACCAAGCGATTAAAAGTCGCTGGTGCATTTGAAAGCCCTTGTGGCATAACAAGCCACTCCCACAACTTGCCACTAGGCGTGCTGACCGCTGTAAGTGAAATATCGGATGCTCGCATGAGCACCTGATAATACCCGTCCACCAGATCTAAGTCACTGTACACAGTACAGCCCGCCATATTGTTCTGGAGGACATCCTTCCGAGGAATCGGAGTCTGCATGGATACAGTAGCTGTATTCAGCTTGTTATACGCATGCACAATGCGCCACTTTCCGTTCAGTTTACGAACACAAAAAGTGGGAGATGAATGGGGACACTTGCTCTCCCGTACCATCCCTGCCTCTTCTTTCCCCTTGAAGAATGCGTCGATGACGTCGAATTGCTCCTTGGGGAGAGGCCAATGCCTAGTGACGCAGTATTTGGTTCCAGGAACCAAGTCAATTTCATGTCGGACTCCCCGAACCGGTGGTAACCCCATCGGCGGGTTGTCACTAATGACATCTACGATTCCTTAAGTAAGGAATGGTAAGGGTCCTCAGGATCCGCGAGGATCTTGAGACCGCTTTGGGCATTCAATGCCTGTTTGGTTTGCACCAAAACTGACTCGTCCATCGTGGATGAGGAGTTCAACTGCTCTTCCGGACGCAATACGACAACCTCGTCGATTTCACCTGCTTTCAAAGCAGTTTCAAACTCGTTGAAGGACATCTCCTCCAACGACAACAGTTCGCCTACCCCAGCCAACCGTTCTAGGCTTACGCCTTCCGTGACAACACCTGTCACGCTATTCAGCATCCGATAGGACTGCTGACTACTGGTCTAGGGACTCTTCCCGGTACCCAGATGGGGGGAGTCAATTGCCCCATCTATTGGAAGCACATCGCGCCTATCCACAGAGGTCTCTACCTCTACCACCGGTGACTCGCCGGTATCACCTATAACGGCGTAGTCGGAATCATTTCCGACGTGCGAAAGAGACAAACTTCGGGTCTCTTCGCTTGGAAGCGCCTCGCGCTTAACCACAGGGGTCTCTACCCCTACCAGTGGAGTCGCAACTTGTTCGCCGGACTCGGCGTGGTCGGAATCAGTTCCGACCTGCAGAAGAGACGAACTTCGTGTCTCTTCTCTAAGCGCCTCGCGCTTAACCTCAGAGGAATCCACCTCTATCACTGGCGACTCATCAGTTTCGCCTATATCGGCGCGGGGATTAACCGCCGAATCCTCCTCGTTAAGGAACTCTTCCTTGACCTCATTGGAACTGATCATCTCAGACATCCCAATCTCTGGCATCTCACGCCAGAATCGCTTTTGCGATCGAGCAAAGGTGGGTTAATTACTCGCCAATGTGGTGAATTGGATTCAAGATTGGTGGAAAACAAGGGGGATTTTAAGCCTATCGTGTGCAAGAAGTGTCAAGAACACATATTTTGGTAAGTCACATGATATTGCGTGTACTTTACATATTTCATGTTTGTATATATTGGGGACCGTAGGGAGATAGAATTGGTTAGTTTTGGATTTTTGGCCGTTTAACTCACAACAAGGAAGTCGTTAACATCTTTGCCAAGTACTCTAGTCGCCTCTGCACGCCGCGGAGTGTTTGGGAGCAGAGGGTCGAGTACCCGGCTGGTACGCGTTACAGACGCACTTGGCCCGCCGGAAGTCCCTCGACGGGAGTACGCATTGGTCGGCTTCGCAAGCCTAAGTTACACACGTTTGGAACGTGCAACCAAGTTTTTGGATTGTTACGTGGAGATATTGTTCGTGGAGTTTGTCACGTTCTCGTTGGGTCTCCATATTGGAATATTGGTCTTTTATTCTCGCATTGGTTGGGCTCTACGATCGGTTAAGCGATCTGACCTTTGGAGTATACTTACTCTAAGTATAATTGTTCTGCCCGTACCCAGGGTGAAGAGTTCCGCCCAGGGTACACCACCCATCACGGTCTCGCATTTAAGACCCAAATCAATTTGCAGCGACGATCCGCAAGTGTGTAACCAGCCCATTCCATCGGGTACACAAGGTGAGATGGAGACGCAGAAATCGGACCAGGCGTCCTATGCTGATGATCGGTCGTCTGTTAGCAGCGGACGATCAGATAGGATCGTAGGTGAAGGTTCGCGGGGTAACGCCCCGTCAGTTGGAAGGCTGGGCACGATGGTGGTCAGGTTCTCGACACTACGGTGTTTGATTTTGAACTTGACTCCACCACAATGGTGCGCGTGCCCGGATCACTTGGTGATCGCGGATATCACCGAGATGATATCTCGTCAAGAATTGATTATAAAGAATTTAATATGGAATCGTTCTGGAGAGGACATAAGGAACGGCTACCGCCTTATGTTCTCGTTGTCGATAAGGATGGCGATGTCCGATCTGGCCAGGTGGAGGACCAGATCGGGATTAATAAGTTTTTTCCTCCCCATAAAGCTCCCAACGGAGCCGATCGGGACTATAGCAAGTCTTGCTATAGTTCCGGAAAGGATCAGGACTTTTGTCCTGATCCTATGCATTTGAATGAACGACTTGACGGAAAAAAAAAGATTAAAACGACTTGGAGGCTGATCGGAACGATCAGATCCACCCTCCCAAGGTTCCCAAACAGAGGCTCGGAATGCCACCCGATAAAGACGACTTGGAAGAAAAGTCGCAGGTCGGGGATGGGGTTATCAAGGAAGAAGACCTGACCAGGATGTATTACATCCATGACTTAAAGCGATTTATTCGTGAAGACCAGGTCATGCAGATCTTAAACCCAAAGATCCCCGATCGCCTTCTCAGACCCACCATCGAGCCTATCCAAAGCGATCGGCCGTTGCTATTGGTGAAGAACCTGCTGGTGATGTTGGCTGAGATCGGCATAAAAGTGCAAAACCTCGCCAACTTACATAAGCTGTTTGATCTAGACACTTGGAAGCTGGAGTTGTTGATGTCGACCCTCCATGATCATTTGGTACCGTTGGTGGGGGCGGTTCGCCGCCCAACTCCCACCGTGGAATTGTCGCTGAGGCCACGGCAGCACACGATGATGTGTGTTCCGATGATAAATCGCTGTATCAGTCTCCACCTTCCTCTAATAGCTCATCGGAGTTGGAGGTCGGTGTCGAGCAGATGACCATGGGGCGGACCAGACCCCATGGGAGCATAAAAAGGACGGGCGGCAGCATGGGGCTGCATGCCGTCGGGGCCCCAGGAGCCCCCACAGGATTTAGTACATCCAAAGGAAGATGCCAACACGCTGCCCATGACCCAATCTCCAAGCCATCTTTGAGGCAATGATGGAGCGTTTCATGGGAGACCGATGCCGATTGCCTCCGCGCCCGCATGGCTAGGACCGATCTGCCCGGCAAAATGTTAATAGTCGCCGGGATGTTGATATGGAGTCAGTGGAATCAACGGACAAGGCTATACGAGGTGGCAAACCAGTTGGCAGAGGAAGACGCAAGCCGCAGACAGTCCGACCGCGCCGATCAAGCAAAAACAGCGACTTAGACATGGAGTCGATCGGCGATCCGGATGACTACTATGGGTCAGACGGTGCAGGTGCGGGCAGAACGCGCAGGGCTAACCTAGCCTCTAAGACCGCCTTTGATTTTGGATCTACTGCGATCCCACGCATTCGCATGGCTGCGACCACTCATCTCAAGGATTTCACTGGCAAGGACGCTGACGAGGAGCAAGCCAGATCGTGGTTTGGTCGGGCCAAGTATGCTTTCTTGCGGGATCAGACACCAAAAAAGGAACGGTGTTTGATCTTCAGAGATCTTCTGAAAGGACCGGCTGCGAACTGGATCCAACAGTTGAGTCGGGATGTCCGATCTGACTGGGATCTGCTATGTTCATAATTTTAGGGGCAGTACTGCAACTCCGGATTCGCTACCGCCCGCAAATATCATCATATGCAGAAGCGGGGCGACGGGACGCCGATTGAGTACTTGCACCGTTTGAACGTGGCTGCAATTCGCGCCGGGATAGTGATCAAGGAAGGCAACCCGCCGACCGGTGCCGCTATGGAGCACGTAGGTCACTATGTCAGTACCCTTGATGACCAAGAGCTGGCAGATCAGCTCAATCCGCTGCGCCTCAAAGATGTGGGGGAAGTGGATCAAACGTTGCGGACGTTGAAACACTCATGCGGCATGAGGGCGACGGTCGCCGTTGGATCCGGTCGCTACAGATCTAAGACCCAGACCGATCCGGTGAAGAGGCCCCTGACCAGATCGGCTCGTGCTGTTAAGGCCATCGCGACTGAAGACAGCATTGGATCTTAAGAAGAAAGTAGCGGCCAGTCCAGTCGGGAGTCAGACGAGGACCAGTATCGCCACATCTTCGTCACGGAACCTGCCCCAAGAACCAGATCGACGCCTAACCAGGCAGATTGGAATGGCAGGAGTGGGAACAAGTCCGATCCGGACCGACCTCGCAAGAAGTGTTCTCACTGCGGGTCAAGAAAGCACGATGATCGGGACTGCTGGAAGAAGCTGATATGCAAGAAGTGGGAATGACGCGGCCACCCCACCGATCACTGCCTCTTCGTATGGAAGTCATGTGGAGAGATCCACGAGGCCTACCAGTCCAAGATCGAAGAGTTCTTCAATCTGATGCGCAAGTGGTATGTGCCGGGTAAGCACGCGGGGATGCTTCCACCGGACGTGGAGAAGATGTTAAACTAGAACGCTCGCCAGGTTGGAATCTGGATCGAGCCGAGAAATCTACGTTTGGCATCTACGCATATGTCGGCAAGGAGAATAAAACCGACAATACATGTTCTATTCTCAATTGAGTCGATCGGGATCATCCGGTCTACAATCTCATGACCGATGAATATTCCCGATCGAAGGTGGTCATGCAGCTGGATCTGCTGCTTGGGGAGTCTCGCGGATACTGGAAGTATCATGCGCCCGACAAAAAGTTCAAGCAGTCGAAAGCCTGTGGTAAGATAAACACCCAGAAGGCGAGATGTTGTTTGACGCTGGGGCCGAAGTCTCAATTATCGACTCCGCCTTTGCTCGTAAGGTCGGATGTCGTATAGACGACACCCAGAGACAAGAATGCGTCGGAATAGATGAAAGTTCTTACATGACCGAAGGAAGGACGCGCGTGAAGATCACCCTATCGGGTTCGTTGGTCTACTTCTTCAGCGCTTGGTTGGCAAGCTGGCCGGTCCGGATGCCCTGTTAGGCATAGATTTCATGGTGCCTGCGGGTATTCGCCTTGATCTGTCTCATGGAGTGCTTACACTCCCGGATGAGGTCCAGATACAGTTAGCTGGTCGGCGGCCCCTATACGGATCGCATACCGATCTGGTCAGGTGGGACGAAAATGTCACCGTTCCATTCGGCCAATCCGCTGATACCCCGGTCGACAAAGGTTTTCGATCAAGGAAGTTATGGGTGACCAGGGGCGATCGGTGGGTGTCGACCTTTGTGAAGAGCGCCAGCCGATATGATTTTGTTCGAGTCACCAATATCGGTTACAAGCAGCTTACACTCGACAACAATACTATTGTTTGCATGAGCTGGCGGAAGGGAAAGTGCCAAGAAAGATGGGGTTCGTCTCGATCGGATCGAGACGGTATGTTGAGTGGCATAACTTGGCATACCAAGCGACAACCGATCTGATCAGCGATGATGGATCGGTGGAAGAATATACCTCACCTATGGTGGAACGACCCAGCTATGTAACCCCAAAGAAGATGTTAGTTCGAAGAAAATAACCGCAGTCGCCGGACACGGTGGACCATCAAGCAGATGAGCCAAGGTTCGTGAACGTGGTGGCGTCACAAGAACAGGCGACAGCGGAGACGGGAATAGAAAAAGGGAAACATGGCATTGCTGGGGAGGACCACAATGGCGCGCCTAAGCAGATCGATGTCGTTGAAAGTCAGCCCGCCGATCGGGAACAGCAGTGCTCAACCGATCAGGACGGTTTGGGTGACATTGCCCCGGAAGACGACCAAGTTTGTATCCATGAGGGCGGGGATCAATATATTCAGGATCTGGAGAGCCGGATGACAGTCCTCCCTGAAGTGTCTGCTGATCCGCCCGAAGTCACCTTGGACGATCTACAAGTGGGTGATCGGGATGTCAACAAGTCCCGATCAGATCGATCAGCTAAAGCAGATCATATGGATAAAGAAACATCTGCTGACCGGGAAAGGCAACGCCTTACCCCCTGCCGCTTGCGGAGCGATCTGTGACATCGACGTGGGTGATGCCAAGCCAATCGCCCAGCGATGCCGACGTGTGGCACCACAGTACCGCGAAAAATTGTCCGATCTTATTAAAGGACTGTTGCCTACCAAGATCATAAAGCCGTCGACCTCGCCGTGGGCCTCACCGATCATGATTGTGATCAAGAAGAACGGCGTCGATATCAGGTTGTGTATCGATTATCGGTTAGTAAATCGTTTGACCAAGCTTATGGTGTACCCGATGCCGCTGATCAGCGATCTGCTAGAAGATCTCGACAAGACCCTATGGTATTGCTCACTGGACATGGCAAGTGGATTTTGGGTGGTCTCGATGAAAGATCGGGTTCGCGAGATCTCCGCATTTGTTATACCGTTCGTCTGTTCGAGTGGAACCGTATGCCGTTCGGTTTGAAGAACGCGCCCCAGATCTACCAGAGGATGATCGGCGACGCATTGTATGGATACTTCAAGATCAGTACCGATCGGGACCCCACCGAAAACCATGATGTGTTTACAGAGGGTGAACCTGAACGGGAAAGGGGACCGTCCGTTCTGGGGAGGCGATCGTATATTATCGACATTCTGATCCCTGCTTCGTCATGGAGCAATCTGTGCGAGAAGGTCGAACGGTTGTTGGAGACATGCGATCGCTGGAACCTGTCGATCAGTGCTGTGAAGAGTTTTGGGGCATGTCCAAGGTCGCCTATTTGGGTCATATGGTGTCGTTCGGTGGGCTGGAGGCCAATCCCAAAGATCTGGAATCACTGAACAACCTCCCGTTTCCCAGATCGCTGAAGGAAATGCAGTCCTTCCTAGGGAGCCTAAATTAATACAGCCGCTTCATTGAAGACTTCGCGATTTACTCGGCCGTGCTGTACGAGCTCCGGGAAGTCGACTATTATATGTTGCGCGAAGGAGATCGGGCAACTTTACGGGAGGGCAGCGACTCCGATCTTTTCGAAGATTGGAGGCAGACGATCACATGAAGCGTGCACAGATTGCTTTCGGTATGCTGAAGGCCAAGATGGCGACGGCACCGATTCTCGGACACTTCCATCCGGAAAAAATGCCGATCGTCATTGTGTACGCTAGTAAGTGGGCCATTTCTGCCACTCTAGTGCAAGAACATGATGGTGTGTACCATCCGGTCACGTTTACGAGCCGGACGTTGAAGCCGACCGAAGCTAACTATGGGATCGTCTAAAAGGAAGTTCAGGCTCTACTACGGATGTTGGATGTGTGCTACAACCTACTGGTCGGCCGATCTGTAAAGGTTCTTTCGAGAAAGTCGACATTGGCCTGGATTTTATCAGCCAATGGGATGGACGGTCGGCTCGGCAGATGGTGAACGATCTTGTCGCAGTGGTCCCTCGAGGTCGACAAGTGCACCAAGGGAGATGAGGAGATATTGGGCACATTGGCTGCTAGTATCACCCCTCGGTCTGAAGTGGATGAAGCTATGATGGCGATTGCCCCAAGGAAGCAACCCCGACAATCAATCTCACGGCCGCCACCGATCGTCGATTGGGATGAGGAACTCCTGCTCTTGAGTTTCTACGGATCGGCTAGCGTGAAGAAGAAGGTCGGCTCCTATAGTGCCATACTGTGGAAGTTACCACAATGGTCTATAGTATCAGCCGCCGCCGATTTCACGCCTGACATAACGGTCAACGAGGCGGAATATCGGGGACTCCTTCTATGTATTGATATGCTGTCATCACAAAAGAAAGGGCGGATCATCATATGTGGTGACTCCAACCTAGTAATAAGGCAGATCACCGGGGAGATCGACTGTAAGGCGACACGGATGAAGTTGCTGAATGATCGGGTGATGAAGGCACTGAAAGAATATCACAACCACGAGCTATTGCACGTGAAACGGGATTGGAACAGAAGCGCCGATCACCTCGCGAACCAAGCTATGCGGGACCAGATCGGTGCGACGATCACCGAGTAAACCGTTCTACATGAACTTGTGAACATAAACAGGCTCCCGGAGCTGATCAAGCCCAAGGACAGCCCTGATCAGGTGCATGTGATGGCGGAAACTAGATCGCGAGCTCGGAAGTCTCGCCGATCGTTCCCAAAGGAAAGGCTGGGTGAGTACGTTGTACAACAGCTAAGGTCGGAACGGATCGTCAAGGCGCAGGACAAAGAAGAGTGGACAGTTCACCGCGCAGGTAGGCCTTCAAGCCTATCTGCGCGGTGAACTGTCCAAGTTAACAAATGATCAGGCGAAAGAGTGTACCAAGATCGCGGACAGTTACGATGTGGACGACAATGGATTGCTGTATTACTTCCGTGACATTGATCAAGACAGTGCCGATCGAGATCGACTAGCGAAACTGGTGATCCCTGAGTTGCTACAGCCGGATGTCCTTCATCACTACCATGTGAGTCTAGAAGGGGGACATCAAGGCATAGGCAGGACATACCATAAGATCAGGGCCCACTTTCACTGGAGAGGACTTTTTTGGAGCGTGCAGAAATATGTGGGCTGTTGCACAGATTGCGATACAGGAAAGGGCAGACCGATAATCAAAGGCCGATCGACCAGAAATATCGAGGCTACTTACCCTTTCCAGGTGATAGCAATGGATCACATACCGTCTCTGACCAGATCGACACGCGGCAACACTGAGCTGCTGATCTGGATCGACATATTCACTGGTCTGGTGATCGCAGAGGCTAGTGCATCCCGATCTGCGGAGCAGATCGCCCAGAGCTACGAGGAATGCGTATTCAGAAGGTTCGGCGCCAGCGAAGTTATTAGACACGATCGGGAACCCGGTTTTATGGCTGATGTGTTCCGATAGTTCAATAACATGCTAGGCCAGAAGCAGAGCGCGACGATGGCACATCGTCCGCAAGCGCACGGATCGGCTGAACGCATGGTGCAGACAATAACAAGGGCGATTATGATGTATGTGGCCGATCCAGACCAACGTGATTGGGATGAGTATGCAGAGAGACTGTTATTCGCACTCAACTCTTTAACCGATCGGGTCCGAGGAGAAACGCCTTTCTATCTGGCGTATAGATGGGACCCTCGATCGACACTTGAAGCGGAGATACCGATCGGCTGCTTCGGACCCGCGATCGCGATGCCCGTTGTTGGCGCATGCAGGTCCAGAAGCATTATCAGCATGCGAAAGAATTCGTTAATGAAAAATTGCGTCAGGCCACTCAAGATCGAGCAGATTGGAATAACGACCAGGTCCGCCCTCATGGTATTGAACCAGGGGCGAGGATATGGTTATACCTCGATCGGGTCAAGGAAGGCTATGCAAAGAAGTTGGCTCATATGAGGCACGGTCCTTTCCGTGTGGCAGAGCTGATCGGTGAGAATGCTGTCCGTCTGATCACGATCGTCACGGATTATAAAGTTTTTACGATCGTGCATGTGTCCAAACTGAAGCTGGTCAAAGAGTTCCCTGATCGGCCTAAAATACCATGTCTGGTGGACGAAGCGGAGAGATTCGATTTTGACGAAGCTCTGCTGCCGGAAGACAGTTGAGAAAGGCCATTGGAAGAGGACGAATTCGAGGTGGAAAAGGTGCTAGATGTCCGATCGGTCAAGAAGACACGTTTCGGTCGCACCCAACGAGAATATCTGGTCCGCTGGAAGGATCATCACGAAGCAACATGGATCGACGAACTCGATATAAATTGCGGAGAACTGCTACGAGAGTTCGATCAAGAACGATTCAGTCGGAATCGCTTCGCAGTGATGCAGACTCATGAAGATGAAGATCAAGACACGCAGTAGCACCGATCAGTATATCGATCGGTGTGAATATGTGTAAGGTCTGAATTATTGTGAATTAGAGTGATGAACTGTGATGAACTGGAGTAGTGGAGTGACGAACGTGGTGATAATTTTTGCGATGTGGATGGAAACTGTGTGTGATAACGTGTTGGTACAAGTTTGGAAAAATTGATGAAATTTGGTCAAGTGATCAGGTGATCAGGAATTTGGCAAGAATGGTGACATGTATTATGGATTATCTGGTCAGATAACTGCCGCATCAAGATTCGCAGTCACCCCACAGACGACCGATAGTCATGCCGGATGGTCTTCGATCTGGTTATGATGCTGATTGCGCCAGAGCTCCTTCCGATCGATCTGGATCAAGGCGTCTTTCAGTTCTGCGATCGGCTCGTCACAATGAAGACCGGGATACCAGACGCCGTCGTCAGCTACTACCCTGGATTTTTCAACCCGACGCTTGGCCATATGAAGAACTACAGGATATAGAAAGATGTCGATGTCGCACTCGTGGGCCAGCATCCCTCCCAGAACGAACTGGCATAGGGCCTGCCAGGCCTCGCCCACCCGACTCCGGAGCTTCTTCCGGTTCTTCTGGAATAAGATCAGGCCTTGATCATGCTGCGCTCAATCAGGAGGAAGCACTAGATAGTGTGTAGAATCCCAGATTGCTTGACTGTAGGCTTCATTGAAGGCCTTCACTCGACCCAAGAACGAGTCGATCCACGCAATCGACGCAAACATGGACCCCAGCTTGGGGCGGATGAACACTTTCCATGGCTGATCTGCATACAGACGGGCGATTTGTGGTGCTGTGACCAGGTCCGCCCGCCATGCAGAAGCGGCAGGAGCCTTTGAAGCTGGAGAAAAATCCAGGAGTCTGGACGGGATAAAGACCGGGCTAGTATCTTCTTGGTCAGGGCTGATCGGTGCAAGCTACCGATCTGCCCCGGTGACCATGGCAAAGTGGCATCTGAAGTCATCGATGAAAGAGGTCGATCTCCGATCGACACCCCTTTCAATCGGGCGTGATGGTGCAGCCCAGATGTGCCGGGCTGGAAGGAAGGCGCCGATCCGGTCAACTCACGCGTTAGTGCAATACCATCTCCTTGGGAGCTGATCACCTGATCAGCCCCCGATGCAGACTTCGCTGGAACAGGAACTCGGCAATGATCGGATCGGGACTTGGACAAAGCAGTGAACAAGAACTCAGAATCTCCCGATTCGTTCCCCGAGTCCTCTCCGGAGGAGATCTCTATATGCTTGGTGTGAGCAGCGCGGGGGCGTAAGGGCGCATGCGATATGACGATGATAGACGTGTCACCTGCGTCCGATCTTGAGCTTGGAAGATGTGTCAGCGTCTTAGCTTTCTTTTGAGGCACCGCTCGCGTCTCCTCGAGTTCGGAGTCTCGCGCTACGCCCCGCGCCCTTGAGCCCTTCGACGCGTCCTTACGCTTTTTTGAAACTTTTGGAATTTTGGAATATTGACTTTTGGCCAATGAATGGCGTCGTTTATGATCTCGGAGCAGATCGATCAGAGCGGCTGATGCAGATCGGTCTACACTAGAGCCTGCAGCCGTACGCCGGTACAACAGTTCGGTCAACTGTTGGTGTAGCCGGTGCGTATACGCACGGTGCATCTAGCTAACAGAGGAAGACTTTCCTTTAAGCGGCGTTCGCCGCTACTTAGCCGATACTCCCTTATAAAAGGGCTTAGCAGAAGAGAGCTCTCCTACTAGGGGCCAATATTTCCAGTTTGGTTTACACTTAGCTTTCGCTAATGCCTTAACGTAAGGCTCCCTTACTAAGGGTGTAGTTAAGGGGAGAGCTCCCCTTACGCAACTGCGCTCACTACACGCGCGACCGGTCGTGGTCGTGCGTCTGTAGTCGTCGAGTGCAAATGTAAAGTGAATTTATATTTAATATATATATTTTTATAAAAAAAAATTAGCCTAAATTAATTTAAACTAATGTAAACTATGTGTAATACTAAGTAGAACTTATCAAATTCGTACCTAGCTAAAATTTAGTGTACACCACCTGTGTACCAACACGTGGCAGGCTGCCACGCCACCCCCAAGGGATCCTGCCCTGATTGGTTAAAATAACCAATGGTTCAAAACCTTTCGAACCGGCCAATACTGACCCCAACCGTAGTGTACTCACGTACACCACGTAATAAATGTGACTCGAATGTAACCCTGTTACATCCTCCCCCATCAAGACTATTGCTTACGCAATAAACAAAATTTTGTTGGATAACTCCAACTGCCAGTACCTCTGGCTATCCATGAGCACCATTAGTGGTGCTATGGAGTCTCCTCTAGAGGAGGTAGACTATTCCGAGAACTCGGAGGTGGATGCCCTTGGGGATATCTCCCCAACGGCTGACCGCTCCGACAGCGCCGAACGGCGTTGTCAGCAGCCTAATCCGTTCCCCACACGTGGGGAAAATGCACTAACTCGTGCGCCTCCACTGCCAATGTCGGATGATGCATCCGTATCGCCGAAGGCGATAATCACCAATGAGCTGGACGCAGCTCATGAAAGCCAACTTGCCGCACAGGCATTAAGGGCTGCGTTACGCGCTCCCAAACGCCTGCCAAGGGCGGCATATAATTTTGACGGTCCTCGTGACCTTCCAAAGTGGACTAGGCGTGTGGTAAGGAATGGTTTAGCAACCTATACACCTGCCCCCGCGGCTGGACAGCCGTATCAATGCGAGCGCCGGGAGAAACTCCGGCAACAACCGCTTACGCAAAAGTAGTTCACTAGCGTATCATACCGAGATCGCCTAGACAGGCAGGCACAGGGTGCCCCTTTTGAGAACCTCCGCGAGGTTCCTATCGTTCTTTCTCCGGGAGAAAGTGCTGATGATGCGGAGAAGAAGTTCCGCGCTAGGGCGGAAGGGGTGAAGCTTCTCCCCAGCTTCAATGAGCTGCACAACAGCTATTCCCGTCGTGACATTTCGGTGGAGAGGGCGTTGCGCCTGGCATTCGCCAGAGCCAAATCGATGGAGCTATTATGTGCTCCATATCGCACGCGCTACGCCAGCGCCCCTGTCACCACCACGGTGCCAGAGGACAGTGTGAGCGCCACATCTGCCTCCGGAAAACTCCCAATTACTGGTAGTGAAGGGCTTTCTCGTGACCTTTGGTCATTGACCTGCAGCGGGATTCTCCCGCTCGAAAGCGTCAACGACGTCACGGCAATCCTGCCGCAGGGGAGTCTAGGATTCCCACGAGCTCTGTGAGTGTGGATAACCCTTCAACTTCACCAGATACTGGGTTTGACCCCGATGATTGCGTCGCTCCATCAGACGCTCCACATGAAAGTGTGGAGTACCCTCCGCATCGAGCATTGGAGGAGGAGGTCGCGCAATTGCGACGTGAGATTCGCGAGCGCTGTGATCGACATATCCATCGCATCCATGATGTCCAAGAGGGACTCCGCGATGCGTGGGATGCCGCTGAATGCTTCGAGAGGCGGCTTGCCTCTCTCGAGACGACCGTTGCGGAACTTCGTGGTCGCATTTTAGCCCTTTCGGGCTTCCTTCGCCCTGCCGTGTCTTAAGGCTCTTACGGCTATTCGCCTTTCCACCCCCCTCCAGAAGGGGACCCGCCTCCGGGTCCTGGTATGGCTTAAGCATACCGACATAGAAGGTTGGGTGCGTACGCATCACCTTCGGGATGTCCAAGGTATACGATAAGCCCTTTCTGTCAAGTACCTTAAAGGGCCCCACAAACCTGGGGCGCAATTTATTGCGCAAAACATTTGAAACTGCATGTGTAGGAAGATTTAGCGTTTAATAAAACACTTTCTCCTACTTTATATATCTTTTCGTTACGCCGCCCGTTGCGGTCAGCTTGCTCCTTTTGCTTGTCTTGTTTTTCCGCCATGGTATTGCAGACGTGGCGTAAGACACTAAGGCGCGTCGATAAAAACTTATCGATGTGCTTTCGCACAGATACAGGGCTGACATCAGGGAGATCCCCCCTCAAGCCCTGGGCCACACAAACGTGGCGTCAACGGAACCCTCGGATTCACTAATCCGTTCACGTAAAACGCGGTAAACCCGGTAGATCCATGGACCGAATTGTTTATAGCAAATTCGGCCATCGGAAGCATCTCACTCCAACCCTTTGGAGAATCCGTACATAAACTCCGGAGAATATCCTCAACACGCGATTAACGCGTTCCGTCTGACTGTCCGTCTGCGGATGATCCACAGTGGACATGAGGAGCTTGGTGCCCAGAACCTTGAACAACGCTCCCCAGAACTTTCCCGTAAAATGGGGATCCCGATCCGACACAACGGAATCGGGTAGACCATGCTGTCGAAATACACGGTCTAGGAACACTTTCGCTGTTCCTTGTCCATCTATGGACTCTGGCACCGCCGCCAGGTTAGCCATCTTGCTCAATCGGTCTACAAAGACCAATATGCCGGTGTTCCCGGCCTTATCCTTCGTAAAACTGAATAAAATCCATGCTGATGGATTTCCAACACTCCGTTGGAACCGACAAGCTCGCCAAAGGCGCAGCTGAACTTGCAGAGGGTTTGACCCTCTGACACATCTCACAGGCGCGTATATACGCACCGACCCACTTATACATATTGGGCCACCAATACAAAGCGCTTAAAGCGCTGTAGGTCTTATCCCGACCTAAATGACCCCCGGTAGGGGCGTCATGTGCCTCAAAGAGGACTCTATACTTCAGTTCCTCATCATGAGGAACTACCACCCGCGGATTGTCCTCCTCGTGCTATTAAATAGCAGACCGTCACAGTACCTGTAACGGTGTAAACGAGCTCTAGCTCGACTTGACAGTGTTGGCTCAGACGCGCCAAGACCCTTTTCACCTAACGCGCTGATTAGAGCCGTACACTGTGGGTCGTTCTCATACGCCTGGCGTATGAGATCCACCACAGATGTGGTGACGAATGTCGCGTGAGCGAGCTCGTAATCGGGACGACGCGACAACGCGTCTGCAAGAACGTTCTGCTTGCCAGGTTTATACTTAACCTCAAAGTTGTACTCCGCAAAGAAGGAGATCCAACGGGCCATTCGTTGCCATAGATGAGGCGACTTTGTCGCTGTCCGTAAGGACGCGTGGTCAGTTTAAACCACGAACGGCTTCGAGCCGAGTAGGTGAACCCTAAACTTGACAAGGGCATACTTCATTGCGAGTAGCTCCTTGTCATGAACGGGATAATTCCGTTCCGCAGCTTTAAGCTGCCTCGACTCAAACGCAAAACACGTGTTCCCTTCCTGCATCGTCTGCTTGTAACAAAGTACATCCGATTGCGAAATCGGAGGCGTCGCAGACGACACTAAATGGTTTCACAGAATATGGGAGAGCAAGAACGGGAGCTTTCAACAAGCTCCCTTTTACCGCTTCAAAAGCGTTTTAGTGTTTGGTTTCCCAACACCAATCCACGTCCTTCTTAAGAAGGTCGGTTAATGGCTTCGCCATTTCAGCGTAGTTCTCGCTGTACTTGTGGAGATAGTTGGCTAATCCAAGCCACTTGCGTAAAGCTAAGATTTACAGGCGAAGGCCACTCCACAATGTCTTTCACCTTCGCGGGATCCGCCCGCACTCCATCCTTAGCGATGAAGCATCCGAGGAAAGGAATTTCCTCAGCACCAACGATACATTTGTATGCGTTTGCATATAACTTATGTTCTCGCATACATTCGAGCACTTCTCGAAGGTGTATCAGATGTATGAACTTCAGACGAGTCTCCTTCCGCACGACTATGAACGAATATATCGTCGAACTACGTCTGAGCGTACTTCCTATGAGGGCGGAAGAGTTGTGTCACCAAGCGATTAAAAGTCTCTGGTGCATTTGAAAGCCCTTGTGGCATAACAAGCCACTCCCGCAGCATTCCACTAGGCGTGCTGACCGCTGTAAGCGGAATATAGGATGCACGCATGAGCACCTGATAATACCCGTCCACCAGATCTAAGGCACTGTACACAGTACAGTCCGCCATATTGTTCTGGAGGACATCCTTCCGAGTAGTCGGAGTCTGCATGGATACAGTAGCTGTATTCAGCTTGTTATACGCATGCACAATGCGCCACTTTCCGTTCGGTTTACGAACACAAAAAGTGGGAGATGAGTGGGGAGACTTGCTCTACCGTACCATCCCTTCCTCTTCTTTCCCCTTGAAGAATGCGTCGATGACGTCGCATTGCTCCTTGGGTATAGGCCACTGCCTAGTGACGCAGTATTTGGTTACAGGAACCAAATCAATCTCATGTCGACTCCCCGATCCGGTGGTAACCCCATCGGCGGGTTGTCACTAATGACATCTACAAATTCCTTTAGTAAGGAATGGTAAGGGTCGCCGCTTCGGGCATTTAATGCCTGTTTGGTTTTCACCAAAACGACGCGTCCAACGTGGATGAGGAGTTCAACTCCTCTTCCGAAAGTAATACGACAACCTCGTCGATTTCATCTGCTTTCAAAGCAGTTTCAAATTCGTTGAAGGGCATCTCCTTCAACGACAACAGTTCGCCTATCCCAGGCAACCGTTGAAGGCTTACGCCTTCTGTGACAACACCTGTCACGCTATTCAGCATCCGATAGGACTGCTGACTACTGGCCTTGGGACTCATCCCGAGACCCAGATGGGGGGAGTCATTTGCCCCATCTATTGGAATCGCCACGCGCCTATCCACAGAGGTCTCTACATCTACCACCGGTGACTCGCCGGTCTCACCTATAACGGCATAGTAGGAATCATTTCCGACGTGAGAAAGAGACAAACTTAGGGTTTCTTCTCTTGGAAGCTCCTCGCGCTTAACCACAGGGGTCTCTACCCCTACCAGTGGAGTCGCAACTTGTCCGCCGGACACGGCGTGGTTGGAATCAGTTCCGACCTGCAGAAGAGACGAACATCGGGTTTCTTCTCTAAGCGCCTCGCGCTAAACCTCAGAGTAATCCACCTCTATCACTGGCGACTCACCAGTCTCGCCTATATCGGCGCGGGGATTAACCTCCGAATCCCCCTCGTTAAGGAACTCTTCCTTAACGCCATTGGGAATGATCATTTCAGAAATCCCAATATCTGGCATCTCACGCCAGAATCGCTTTTGCGATCGAGCAAAGGTGGTTTCATGACTCCCCAATGCTTCACCCGACCGCGGTTGGGTTGAGCCAATGGACTTAGACTTCCAGTCTATCCATGGATCGTGGCGTTCCAGCCACTCATGCCCTGAATGAGGTCATACGTCGAGTCCATGTCCAGGACTAGGCAACGTTCTAAGCTGTCGAAGTCTGCAAACTTCAGCTTAAGGTCAATAGAGACCTTGGGTACGGAGACATGTACGCCCGTCGCTAGACGGACCGTGACAACATCACGAGAACGTGCTTCTAGGGCCTCGGCATACAGCCGACTCTTCTCCACAGAAGCTCGTCTGACATAATTGTCAGACGCTCCAGAGTCTATCAAGACTCTCCAAGGCTTATCAAATCCTTTCACGTCCGCAAGGACTACCAGCAAACCTGGCTGGTATACCAACTCGGTGCTAGAAAGCACCGCTTCCCTCGGGGATTTGTGCTGTCGTCCCCTAACCTGGGGCTTAACTGCACTGAGGGGTCCCCCATTAGGGCGCCCTGCACCTACTGGGAGCCGTCGTTTCCCGACGGCTTGGACAAGGGCTTTTTCCCCACCCTTGGTCCCTTGTAGCGAGTGTCTCGCTGGGGATTTTTTCGGACATCTGTTCCTCAGATGATCCATGCTCCCACACAGGAAGCATCTCAGCGGCCCATGTCGCTGCAGTATAGCTAAGAGCTCCGCCTCGAAGGTCTGCGAAAAAGAGTCAGTGTGACTCTTAGCGGGAGGTTTCTCCTCCGCTTCGACCTGACTCAGGTCCATGGGTTTAGGACCCACCTTAGAGGAACGGAAGTTCCTCTCGGCGTTGAACGCCATCTTGAACGCCTCCTCCAGGGATTGGGGTCTACATCGGAACAATTCCGAGCGTGCTGGCCCTTCTCTCAGGCCTCCCATGAAGACGGGGATGGACACATCGTCCGAATACGCTTTCGCGTACATCCCTTCCAACAGGGTCTTAAGCTCCTGGATATCAATCTCCAGGTCTTTAGTGCCTTGACGGCACCTCAGGAACGCCAGTTGATTCTAAAAACAGATCAGGCGTTGCGTACATGTCCATGAGCTTCTGCTTAACGACCTTCTATGTTGGGAACACGTCCGTGACTGACTCCGAACACGTAAAAGCCCATGTACGGGCTTTGCCCGTAAGATGGGTTAATGCAAGTCCCACTTGCAAGTGATCAGCGGTCATATTCGCTGTGGCGAAGGCCGTTTCGACCTCTCGCAACCACACGTAAAGGTTGTCACCCTTCTCTCCGGTGAACTCCTTTATCTTAAACGATAATGGGGGTCTCACCCCCGTGGAATGACCTCCACTACAACTCGCCTCAGGAGCGATGAGGGCATTTACCCTTGCCTTTACGGCCTCAAGGCCCTGCTCCACTAGGATCTTCATGCCTTCTTCCCCCGTTAAAGGTAACAGCCTTTTAAAGCCTTCCTGCTGGACGAGGGTCAAACTATCCCAATCGTCCTGATTCATCCTTTGAAGAGGATGCCTAGTCTACCAACACAAGTGTTGGATTGACTACGAGTGCTACCAGATGCAGCCGGTGCGTATACGCACGGTGCGGCTAGCGCACAGAGGAATACTCTTCCTTAAAGCGGTAGCTACCGCTACTTAGCCGATACACCCTTGTAAAGGGCTTAGTAGGAGAGTTCTCCTACTCGGGGCCAAGATTCCCGGGTCGGTTGACTACTTAGCCTTAACGTCTGTATTCCCTTTACGGGATGTAAGTAAAGGGAGGGCTCCCTCTTACCTACGACACTCACTGCGCGCGCGACCGGTCGAGGTCGCACGTCCGCAAAATAGAGTGAAATGTAAAGTGAATATATTTAATATGTAATTAGCCTAATTTAAACTAATATAAACTATATGTAATACTAAGTATAATATTCCTAATTCGTACCTAGCTAAAATGCAGTGTACACACCTGTGTACTGACACGTGGATGGCTGACACACGACCACACCAAGGGCCCCTGCCCTGATTGGTTAAAACAACCAAAGGTTCAGCACCTTTCTAACTGGTCAATACTGACCTCAACCGTGGTGTACTCACGTACACCAACACTCAATGTAACCCGAATGTAACCCCATTACATCCTCCTCCATAAAGACTATTGTTTACGCAATAATCAAAATCTTGTTGGAGAAGTCCAACGCCAGTTCCTCTGGCCATCCATATGTACACCTCCAGTGGTGCTATGGCGTCTCGTCTAGAAGAGGTAGACTACTCCGAAAACTCGGATGTGGATGCCTTTGGGGTACCTCCCCAATAGTGAGCCGCTCCGACAGCGCCGAACGGCGTTGTCGGCAGCCTAATCCATTCCCCACACGTGAGGAAAATGCACTAACCAGTGCGGCACCCCTGCCCATATCGGATGATACATCCGAATCGCCCAAGGCAATCGTCACTAATGAGCTGGACGCAGCTCAAGACACCCAACTTGCCGCACAAGAACTAAGGGCTGCGTTACGCGCCCCCAAACGCCCGTCAAGGGCGGCTTATAATTTTGATGGTCCTCGTGACCTTCCAAGGTGGGCCAGGCGTTTGGTAAGGACTAGTTTAGCGTCCTATACCCCTGGCCCCGCGGCTGAACAGCCGTATCAACGCGAACGCCGTGAGAAACTCCGGCAACAACTGCTTACACAAAAGCAGTTCACTAGCGTCTCATACCGAGAGCGCTTAAACAGGCAGGCACAGGGTGTCCCTGTTGAGAACCTCCGCGAGGTTCCTTTCGTTCTTTCTCTGGGAGAAAGTGCTGATGATGCAGAGAAGAAGTTCCGCGCTTGGGCGGAAGGGGAGAAACTTCTACCCAGCTTCGATGAGCTGCATGACAGCTATTCCCGTCGAGAAATTTTGGTGGAGAGGGTGTTGCGCCTGAAATTTACCAAAGCCAAAGCGATGGAGCAATTACGTGCTCCGTATCGCACGCGCTACGCCAGCGTCCCTGTCTCCACCATGGTGTCCGAAGACTGTGTGAGCGTCACATCTGCCTCCGGCGAACTCCCACTTATTGGGAGTGAAGGGTCTTCTCATGCCCCTCTGGTCGTTGACCTACAGCGGGATTCTCCCGCTCAAAAGCGTCAACGACGTCGCGTCAATCCTGCCGTAGGGGAGTCTCAAACTCCCACGAACTCTGTGAGTGTGGATAACCCTTCAACTTCACCAGATACTGGGTTTGACCCCGATGATGGCGTCGCGCCATCAGCCGCTCCACATGAAAGTGTGGAGTACTCTCCGCATCGAGCATTGGAGGAGGAGGTCGCGCAATTGCGACGTGAGATTAGCGAGCGCTGTGATCGACACAGCCATCGCATCCATGATCTCCACGAGAGGATACACGATGAGCGGGATGCCACTGATTGCTTCTAGAGTCGGCTTGCCTCTCTCGGGACGACCGTTGCGGAGCTTAGTGGTCACATTTTAGCCCTTTCGGGCTTACTTCGCCCTGCGGTGCCGTACGGCTATCCGCCTTTCCACCCTCCTTCCAGGAGGGGCCCCGCCCCCGGGTCCTGGTATGTCTTAAGCATACCGGCATAAAAGGTTGGATGCGTACGCATCACCTTCGGGATGTCCAAGGTATACGATAAGCCCTTTCGGGCTAGTACCTTAAAGGGTCCCACAAACCTGGGGCGCAGTTTATTACGCAACACATTTGAAACTGCATATGTAGGAAGATTTTTAGCGTTTAATAAAACACTTTCTCCCACTTTGTACACCCGTTTGTTACGCCTCCCCTTGCGGCCAGCTTGATCCTTCTGCTTGTCTTGGATTTCCGCCATGACATCGCAGACGTGTCGTAAGACACATAGCCGCGTCGATAAAAACTTATCGATGTGCTTTCGCACCGATACAGGGCTGACATAGGGGAATCATTCTCCCTCAAGCCCTGGGCCACACACGCGTGGCGTCAACGGAACCCTCGGATTCACTAATCCGTTCACGTAAAACGGGGTAAACCCGGTAGATGCATGTACCGAATTGTTGATAGCAAATTCAACCATCGGAAGCATCTCACTCCAACTCTTTGGAGAATCCGGACATAAACTCCGGAGAATATCCTCCACAACGCGATTAACCCGTTCCGTCTGACCGTCCGTCTGCGGATGATCCGCAGTGTACATGAGGAGCTTGTTGCCTAGCACCTTAAACAACGCTCCCCAGAATTGTCCCGTAAAAACGGGGATCCCGATCCGACACAACGGAATCGGGTATACCATGCTGTCGAAATACACGGTCTAGGAACACTTTCGCTGTTCCTTGTCCATCTATGGACTCTGGCACCGCCGCCAGGTGAGCCATCTTGCTCAATCGGTCTACAAAGACCAATATGCCGGTGTTCCCGGCCTTATCCTTCGGAAAAACGAAGATAAAATCCATGCCGATGGATTTCCAACACTCCGTTGGAACCGATAAGCTCGCCAAAGGCGCAGCTGAACTTGCAGAGGGTTTAACCCTCTGACACGTCTCACAGGTGCGTATATACGCACCGACCCACTTATACATATTGGGCCACCAATACAAAGCGCTTAAAGCGCTGTAGGTCTTATCCCGAACTAAATGACCCCCGTTAGGGGCGTCATGTGCCTCAAAGAGGACTCTATACTTCAGTTCCTCATCATGAGGAACTACCACCCGCGAAGTGTCCTCCGCGCTCGTGCTATAAAATAGCAGACCTTCACAGTACCTGAAACGGTGTAAACGAGCTTGAGCTCAACTTGACAGGGTTGGCTCAGACGAGCCAAGTCCCTTTTCACCCAACGCGCTAATAAGCGCTGTACACTGTGGGTCTTTCTCATACGCCTGGCGTATGAGATCCACCACAGACGTGGTGACGAATGTCGCGTGAGCGAGCTCGTAATCGGGACGACGCGACAACCCTTCTGCAAGCACATTCTGTTTGCCAGGTTTGTACTTTACCTCAAAGTTGTACTCCGCAAAGAAGGAAACCCAACGGGCCAACCGTTGGAGATGAGGCGACTTTGTCGCTGTCCGTAAGGACGGGTGGTCTGTATAAACCACGAACGGCTTTGAGCCGAGTAGGTGAACCCTAAATTTGACAAGAGCATACTTCATTGCAAGTAACCCCTTATCATGAACGGGATAATTCCGTTCCTCAGCTTTAAGCTGCCTCGACTCAAACGCAATCACGCGTTCTCGTCCCGCGTAGTCTGCTTGTAACAAAGCACATACGATTGCGAAATCGGAGACGTCGAAGACGACGCTAAAAGGTTTCCCAGAGTCTGGTAGAGCAAGAACGGGAGCTTTTAACAAGCTCCCCTTTAGCGCTTCGAAAGCGTTTTGGTGTTTGGTTTCCCAACACCAGTCAACATCCTTCTTAAGAAGGCCCGTCAATGGCTTCGCCATTTCAGCGTAGTTCTCGCTATATTTGAGGAGATAATTGGCTAATCCAAGCCACTTCCGTAAATCTCTAAGATTTACAGGCGAAGGCCACTCCACAATGGCTTTCACCTTCGTGGTATCCACCCGCACCCCATCCTTACCGATGAAGCATCCGAGGAAAGGAATTTCCTCAGCACCAAAGATACATTTGGATGCGTTTGCATATAACTTATGCTCTCGCATACATTTGAGCACAGCTCGGAGGTGTATCAGGTGCGTCTGAACATCGGACGATTCGCCTTCCGCACGACTATGAACGAATATATCGTCGAAGTACGTCTGAACGTACTTCCTATGAGGGCGGAAGAGTTGAGTCACCAAGCGATTGAAAGTCGCTGGTGCATTTGAAAGCCCTTGTGGCATAACAAGCCACTCCCACAGCATGCCACTAGGCGTGCTAACCGCTGTCTGCGGAATATCGGACGCTCGCATGAGCACCTGATAATACCCGTCCACCAGATCTAAGGCACTGTACACAATACAGCCCGCCATATTGTTCTGGAGGACATCCTTCCGAGGAATCGGAGTCTGCATGGGCACAGTAGCTGCATTCAGCTTGTTGTACGCATGCACAATGCGCCACTTTCCGTTCGGTTTACGAACACAAAAGGTGGGAGATGAGGGAGGAGACTTGCTCTCCCGTACCATCCCTACCTCTTCTCTTCCCTTGAAGAATGCGTCGATGACGTCGCGTTGCTCCTTGGGGAGAGGCCACTGCCTAGTTACGCAGTATTTGGTTCCAGGAACCAAATCAATTTCATGTCGGACTCCCCGATCCGGTGGTAACCCCATCGGTGGGTTGTCACTAATGACATCTCCAAATTCCTTTAAATAAGGAATGGTAAGGGTCCTCAGGATCCGAGAGGATCTTGAGGCTGATTCGGGCATTCAATGCCTGTTTGGTTTGCACCAAAACTGACTCGTCCATCGTGGATGAGGAGTTCAACTCCTCTTCCGGATGCAATACGACAATATTGTCGAGTTCACCTGCTTTCAAAGCAGTTCCAAACTCGTTGGAGGAGATGTCCTCCAACGACAACAGTTCGCCTACCCCAGGAAACCGTTCTAGGCTTAGCCTTCCGTGACAACACCTGTCACACTATTCAGCATCCTGTAGGACTGCTGACTACTGGACTCGGGACTCATCCCGAGACCCAGATGGGGGGAGTCAATTGCCCCATCTATTGGAAGCACCACGCGCCTATCCACAGAGGTCTCTACCTCTACCACCGGTGACTCGCCGGTATCACCTATAAAGGCGTACTCGGAATCATTTCCGACGTGCGAAAGAGACAAACTTCGGGTCTCTTCGCTTGGAAGCGCCTCGCGCTTAACCACAGGGGTCTCTACCCCTACCAGTGGAGTCGCAACTTGTTCGCCGGACTCGGCGTGGTCGGAATCAGTTCCGACCTGCAGAAGAGACGAACTTCGTGTCTCTTCTTTAAGCGCCTCGCGCTTAACCTCAGAGGAATCCACCTCTATCACTGGCGACTCATCAGTTTCGCCTATATCGGCGCGGGGATTAACCGCCGAATCCTCCTCGTTAAGGAACTCTTCCTTAACGCCATTGGGAATGATCATTTCAGACATCCCAATCTCTGGCATCTCACGCCAGAATCACTTTTGCGATCGAGCAAAGGTGGGTTCATGACTCGCCAATGCTTCACCCGATCGCTGGTGCGTTGAGCCAATGGACTTAGACTTCCAGTCTATCCATGGCTCGTGGCGTTTCAGCCACTTCATGCCCAGAATGAGGTCATACCTCGAGTCCAAATCCAGGACTAGGCAACGTTCTAATCTGTCGAAGTCTGCAAACTTCAGCTTAAGGTCAATCGAGACCTTGGGTACAGAAACCTGTACGCCCATCGCAAGACGGACCGTGACAACGTCACGAGAACGTGCCTCTAGGGCCTAGGCATACAGACGACTCTTCTCAACAGAAGCCCGTCTGACATAATTGTCAGACGCTCCAGAGTCTATCAAGACTCTCCAAGGCTTATCAAATCCTTTAACGTCCGCAAGGACTACCAGCAAACCTGTCTGGTACACCAACTCGGTGCTAGAAAGCACCGCTTCCCTCGGGGCTTTGTGCTGTCGTCCCCTACCCTGCGGATTAACAGCACTGAGTGGTCCCCCAGTACGGCGCCCCGCACTTATTGGGAGCCGTCGTTTCCCGACGGCTTGGACAAGGGCTTTTTCCCCACCCTTGGTCCCTTGTAGCGAGTGTCGCGCTGGGGATTTTTCGGACATCTGTTCCTCAGATGATCCATGCTTCCACACAGGAAGCATCTCAGCGGCCCATGTCGCTGCAGCATAGCTAAGAGCTCTGCTCGAAGCTCTGTGAAAAAGAGTCAGAGTGACTCTTAGCAGGAGGTTTCTCCTCCGCTTCGACCTGACTCAGGTCCATGGGTTCAGGATCCACCTTAGAGGAACGGAAGTTCTTCTCGGCGTTGAACGCCATCTTGAACGCCTCCTCCAGGGATTGGGGTTGGCATCGGAACAATTCCGAACGTGCTGGCTCTTCTCTCAGGCCTCCCATGAAGACGGGGATGGACACATCGTCCGAATACGCTTTCGCGTACATCCCTGCCAACAAGGTCTTAAGCTCCTGGATATAAATCTCCAGGTCCTTAGTGCCTTGACGGCACCTCAGGAACGCCAGTTGATTTTGGAAAACCAGATCAGGCGTTGCGTACATGTCCATGATCTTCTTCTTAAGGACCTTCCATGTTGGGAACACGTCCGTGACTGACTCCGAACACGTAAACGCCCATGTACGGGCTTTGCCCGTAAGATGGGTCAATGCAAGTCCCACTTGCAAGTGATCAGCGGTCATATTCGCTGTGACGAAGGCCGTTTCGACCTCTCGCAACCACACGTAAAGGTTGTCACCCTTCTCTCCGGTGAAGTCCTTTATCTTAAACGATAATGGGGGTCGCACCCCCGTGGAATGACCTCCGCTACAACTCGCCTCATGAGCGATGAGGGCATTTACCCTTGCCTTTACGGCCTCAAGGCCCTGCTCCACTAGGAGCTTCATGCCTTCTTCCCCCGTTAAGGGTAACAGCCTTTTAAAGGCTTCCTGATGGACGAGGGTCAAACTATCCCATTCGTCCGGATTCATCCTTTGCAGAGGATGCCTAGTCTACCAACACAGGTGTTGGATTGACTACGAGTGCTACCAGATGTAGCCGGTGCGTATACGCAAGGTGCGACTAGCGCACAGAGGAAGACTCTTCCTTAAAGCGGTAGCTACCGCTACTTAGCCGATACGCCCTTGTTAAGGGCTTAGTAGGAGAGTTCTCCTACTCGGGGCCAAGATTCCCGGGTTGGTTTACTACGTAGCCTTAACGGCTGTATTCCCTTTACGGGATGTAAGTAAAGGGAGGGCTCCCTCTTACCTACGACACTCACTGCGCGCGCGACCGGTCGAGGTCGCACCTCCGCAAAATAGAGTGAAATGTAAACTGAATATATTTAATATGTAATTAGCCTAATTTAAACTAATATAAACTATATGTAATACTAAGTAGAATATTTCTAATTCGTACCTAGCTAAAATGTAGTGTACACACCTGTGTACTGACACGTGAATGGCTGACACCCCACAACACCAAGGTCCCCTTCCCTGATTGGTTAAAATAACCAAAGGTTCAGAACCTTTCAAACTGGTCAATACTGACCTCAACCGTGGTGTACTCACGTACACCAATACTAAATGTAACCCGAATGTAACCCCGTTACAATTGTGGTCGCACGCCGTTACTGCAAGGAGTAACGGCGTGCGACCGAAGGATTGTGACCACATTAGTATAATAATGTAGAGTATATGTTTTCGCAACCCTAACCCTGTAAATACATGGGGGCAAGTTTTGTAGACGGACAGACGGTTTTTATGCCCTGCCCCGTAGTACGACGGGTACCTACACTTGTTTAGTAATTGTATTCTTCTTGAAGAACAAACAGATCTCTTCCCAATTCTTGAGTCTTCGCTAGGTTGCCAATTACTAGCGAGAATTTTTTTGGGCGATGATGCGTATCTGGAATTACTGCGCGGATGAGGTGTGGTATTTGACACGCCGGTGGGACAATCCATTTAGTAATAATAAATTTTGTTGGCGGAATTGAATTTGGAGAAGGGGACCACTACTTTTCTCTTTCAAGCCTCAACACCAACAATAATTTCATTGACGCTACTCACACGCTTACTGCAATCCATCAGGTGAGTTATTTGAACCTTAGGTAGCTTCCCTCAATCCTCTCCCCGGTAAGTATCATACCATTTACGCAATGGCAACGGCACGGAGGATAGTGTGCGTAAACGTGATGCATTTGGTACAAGATGAGGGCATTCAGTCGGAACACGGAACAATTCTTCGAAATCCGCCTGTGAAAGGTGATCACTAAAAGCACCTTCGGTACAAACGTGAAACCCCACCTCTTCGTTGCCGCTCTCAATCACCCAGCACTTCTCACTCCCCGTTTCACTTGTAATATAGTCGTCGTTCTCGTCCATTGATACGGTATAAGTAACTCCATCGAAAACAACGTCCACCTCGTTATGATCTGTCGATGTCCAACTTGCTCTTGAGTCCAGGTTCAGAAAAGCTAGCGTTTCATTCGCCTTCAAGCACCCGCTTGTGGAAAGCGTATCAGAACCGAACGAGGTCAGGTCCCATTTGTACCCTCGCTCATGTGCTACAACAATATATTGTCGCCTTGGAAAACTCCGTCCAGAATCGATCGACAGGAGGGCGTGAAACGGTAGTAGCGAGTCGACGTTTTGTGGAAACAACACGCCCGTCACACTCATGTTTGTGCTTCCCCCGACGACAGAAATCTCACTTGTATCACGTGCCAGTGTCAACCAGTCCATTAATTTCTGTTGAGGAGCGTTGAGACTTTTTCCATCACTTGCCACATGCGACAGAGTTAGGAACATCGAATCCGTTGCAACCGCTTCATCCACACCGTCTTGAAATCCATCGTTTCGATCAAGGGCGAGTACCAACCCAACAGGGACGACCACTATCCCAATTAGTAATAGAAACGGAGTCCATACGTATCGACAGCGACCTGGTCGCGTCGTGCTTGAAGCCGCTGCAACTTCCTCGTCGTCTGTGGACGAGTCGAGCGATAGCGTACTTAGAGGCGTCACGCGCTTTCGCTGCTCTGCACTCTCCATCTTGACAAGTGCAAGCACTTCGCTGGACACGACGAAAAGGATGCGAGAAGAACACACGCAGCTTCTCAAGCAGGGACACTCAAGAGTACCTAACCGTTTATCTATTGCCACACTCAACACTTGACTTAGAAGTTATATATGCGTCTACCTACATCTCATGCCTTCACTTGCTCCTTGCAACCTTCGACGTGTGGACCGGGACATCGAATGGGCTCAAGCCAACAGGCTTGCCCCGATGTCATGGGCGCGTCCAGGTACTCACAGTGCTCCACGGTTTCCGCAATCGGCAGGCTGTCGGATCCATTGGACCGCATGACGATTTCCAGCGCCGACGTCTTGCCATGAACGATCAACGTCGGGTCCGACGCGGTCTCCACCTGCTCGTCCGTGCTCGTCGAGTGCGTCAATTCATGGGCACGTAACGTCGCGCGCAGCCAATCCTCGGCACACAGGATGAAGGGCATGTCGTAGTATAGAACCTGCAAGGGTTTGCACTCCATGGCAAACGCTTCGTACGCTTGCGGTCGAAACGCCGTGGGCACAATATCGGCGAGTGTATGGAGGGGCGGAAGATCCTGCGTCGTGAGACACGTTGCGTTGACGCTGCTGCTCTCGAGGGCATGACGATAGCCTCGATGGTTTGTCAGTACAAACACTTCGCTTGCATTGGGCGTCGTGAGGAGCATGCGTCCGTCGAAGTAGAGTCGACGCGAACACTCGGTGAAACGAGGGTATAATCGTCCAGAGACATGGAGGAGTGGCACAGCATTGCGTCGTGGCTCGAGCGTAAGGTTAAAGTCGATCATGGAAGCTTTTGCCAGCGTGATAACGACAGCACTTGCTTGCCGTCGTGCCGTCGACGTGGACGTTGCTGCCACCCATAAGCACATGATCACGTTCATGGCGCCAATCACGGCGAGGCCCAAACAAATCGTGTCGCGACTTGTCCACGGTGGCCTCGTCACGAAAACTGCTTCCATCTCTTTATGCACCAACGAACAAACGAGCGAGCGATAAAGGTTTACACTAGACTGACTACCTACTATTATTAACTGCATTCTCGTGATGACATAGCAATGTCTAAGACATGGGACCAGTCCGCAGAACGAACGAGACCGTTAGTCGATCCCTGCGTCCCATGCCATTAACTAAGGGTGATCAAGGGGCCCACGACTAGATTTTCCCAGCGCAGAGCGAGGACAAGCACCTCACGCATCCAGAAGGCGGCGTCCGCTTGGGAGGCCGAGCTGAGAGAGCCTCCATACTCCACTTCAAAGCCACGCTCGTGTTGCTCATCCTCTTTCTCCGGGAGTGTCGTGAATTTCCACCAGATAAACGCCTTGGACCAGATCACACACGGAGACGGCGCGGTAGCGGACGAGCCGGCTAGGAGATGCAGGGCGTCCGTGTCTTTTGGATTCATGTCTCGAATACACACGAGATGCCCATCACGTGTCTTAGTGCGAAAGAGTAAGTAGATGGTGTAATGGACCCACTTGTCCACCGGATGCTTGATCTTCCGCCGTACGACCACGACATTGTTCTCAATTCGTTGGACCACTTGGACTTGGACATCCAGACTGTGACCAAAGTACTCTGTGGCTTGATCTTGTACTGCACGCATCTCCCAGCTCCGAGCCGCCAGCGCTTCACTACAATCTTTAGCAAAGGTCTTGTGAAAAATAAACTTGACCTTGTTGCCCACAAGCTTCCGCTTTTCCCGCCAGCCACAAATGTCCCATCCACTGGAAACAAAGTCTTCACTCGTGGAAAAAGCCTCAATTTCGAGGAACGAGTCCCGCATGAGCCGAAGACACGTGGATTCGTCCAATGGGCGCCACGAGGACAAGTCGGAGAATGCTTCACCTACTGCACAGTGGGGCATTCGATCTCGCTAGGACACATAGTGATGAGAAATTACTTTTGCCAATGAAATAGAACCACTCGAACGAGACGTACATGATTATACTCAATCTGTAACATGGAGTGAAAAAACTGGTGCTCGTCGATTGCCTTTTGTAGCTGGAAGTTGGCATTCGCGAGGTCTGTCGCTTCCATAATGAGGGTGGCAATCTTGTGCTTGATCAAGTGGGTGTCCCTCTGCTCACTTGCGCACAACGTTTTGATCTGAGCTTCGAGCATTGCTACCGCTTTCTTCATACTAATCATCGTGTGCTACAATACAAACGGGAAACAGTGACAAGATGGCATCAACCTCGTGGCAGTTTTTTCTCACCTCTCGTTTACGCCGACTGCGTCGCTCATAGTTGCGTAATTTCGCCTTCGCTTCAGACGGCGGAGCACGTTTAGGTTTGATTTCGTTCGCTTTCCCACACGATGTACGTCCTCGTTGTTTCGTGTCACCGTGCGTTAAGGACGCAATTAAAGCGTCGAACTGCGTCGCCGTGGGCTCCGTCAGTCTCAGGAATTTGTCCGTGCCATTTTCGAATGGTTCTCTGCTCACTCGAGCAACAAGGTGTTCCTCGTCTTTTTCATGTGGGCTCGGGGCCATGGACTCAGTCCATGCGACCGTCCACTGTTTCCGTTCGCCCTCCGTTTTGTCGAACAAGCTGGCAGGAAACATACTGGCGCCTGGATCGAGTTGCCCTAGCTCCAGATCGCCCCAGTCATCGTCGTGCTGTATGAAGCTCTTCAACTCGCTCACGTCCAACGCTTCCGTCACGTCGAGCATTCGAGTGTCGACGCAAATCAAAATCTCAGAAAAGTGACTCGCGTGACTGCATATTATCTGCCGCACCGGATTTTTTTCGCGTCATAGAACCGATGGTCGAGCGCAGGTGATTTGCAGTATATTAGGGGGTGTCAAACCTCAGAAAATTTTACTCGATAAACCGGGGGTTCTAATACGATTAGACGGGGTTCGATTAGAATTATGTGTACCTATAAAGGTTATCGTTCGCTTCCGGAGGTGACCGATACGATTAGAGTAATCTGTAAGAAGAGTGTGTACCCATTTTGGAGTTTGCACTCTTCCGTATAGTGGAATCTCATTGGCTGTTTCAGGTAAGCCATACATTTATTGCATATAGCAGCAGTTACAAGATTAAGTTGCATTAGGACTGGATAGTGACTTAAGTAACTATACATAATATATCTTTAATTTCCGTTATACATTTAAATACTGAGTGCTTAGACTGAACTCTCTACGGCTACCGCGCGACGCATACCTTTCCGAACCTTCCGCTGATCCTCCCACGCTGATACTTTGTCAGCAGGAGTCTTGATCGCGTGAAGTGCACGCAACTATTTTTGGTTGATTGTAACAGGTTATGAGCCCAAGTTGTGCCAAGTAATCTCGTGGAGTTTTCTTGGTCATTGGAATGTGGTTTGATACATTTTTTCTCGTTGTTACATTCCGTGGAGCTTGTGGAAAGCCCCCTATCGAAGGGGAAGCGATTGACGGACGTGATTGAAAGTTTTTTGTTAAGTTTACGATGATTGATTTTGATGATGACGATGTGCCCTTTCCGGGTGAGTTTCGGGAGATGTTGAACAGTTTGCGGGAAATCGCGGACGACCCAGATGCAGGGCGAGCTAGGCCCGCACCCCCGAAGAAGTCTCCCGAGCGTAAGAGGGAGGCGCCGGTGCGCATACCGGAGAACGATTTCCGTGAAAGTCTCAGGAATTACCGTCCGTTCGGCCAGCAGATGTGTTTGGATTATCTGTCCGGGGACGAAGGGGTAGAAGCTGGCGCAAGGCCACGTCCGCGAACGTATGAAGCACCTCGCAGGGCGCCTGATGCGGCGCAAGGTTCAGGCGGTGCCGAAGTGCCCGCCGCGCAGCCATATGTACCGGTGCAGCACACCGGGTACGAAATACCCAAATTGAGTATCGACAAGTTTTCGGGACGCGAACTGTATCCCGGTCTGGGTGCAGGGTATCGCCAGTGGGCTTACCTATTCATGGAAGCGATTGAAATTGCAGAGATGACCTCTGGATTCCAATGGAGCGAACGGTTGAAGGTAAATAAGTTTGGCGAGCACTTGGAGGGCACCGCCGCTGAATACTACCGAACGAATGTTGCATGGTGGTGGCGGGTGCGACCGACGCTGATTCACGTCATGGATCAGATGTGGTTGGGATTCAAGACCACGATATCCCACCACCAAGCCGCTGCAAGGTTTGCGATGGAGAAAGATCCTCAACGCAGCTGGACGGAGCACTACTTGTACCTAGTAGCTCTGGCTCGCGAAAGCGGGTCGAGTGAAAAGTTAATTGTTGAAAACATCGTGAAATATGCTGCGCCGCGCCTCAAGATAATGTTGATGGCTAGGTATGACCCGAGAAGGGTGGATTACCTAGGCCATGCACAAGAGTTGATTGCCTGAGCGCAGGAGCTCGAAGATGATCAGTGAAGTCGAAGCCCGCCCCTAAGTTGCACGTGCATGCAGCAACATCTGGTAAGGGGCGGCGCGTGTGCTACGCCTGTGGTGGCGAGGGCACATACAAAGGTATTTCCCCGAGAAGCAACGGTAGAGTGGAAATGAACGCACTCAAGGGCATGGCCGTAGCGGAATGAAAGGTCGTCAAAGAGTTTCGTGCTTTCGACCATGGATACCACTTTAGGTGCATACTTAAATGCATGTGGTAATGGAAATGAAAACGAAGATGTTTGGATTATTGACAGTGGTACTAGTAGACACTTGGTGTCGAACGCAAATTTATTGGAAGACGCCAGGGACTGCAGTCCCGATGATACTTTTGCCTTGCCAGATGGTGGCACACTTCAGGCAACCAAGGTCGGACGGCTTACGTTGCGGACGTGCGACAAAAGTGAAACGGTCGTTGTCTTGACCGAAGTATACTTCGCAACGCAACTAGCCAGAATCTGATTTCACTTGGTAGGTTGCGCGAAAACGGTATCACCATGGTTGATGATGGCAACAAGATGCACTTCATGAACATGGGCGAGAAATTGTTTGACGTGATGACATATGGTTCCGTTTTCGTCGCTAAGTTGAAGGCCGAAAAGGCGCGAGTTTTTCGAAGGATTTCGGTGACATGGCTGACAATAGTGTGTTGGAAGATGTCGTTCCAGAAGTCCACACTGGCAGCCTGCACCATTTCCACATGCGCCTGGGTCACCTGGCCTATGACACCAGTGAAAGGTTGGCCAGGGACCCGAGATCTGGTATTGCTTTAACGGATACGAATAGGCCGAATTGCCTTACGTGCGCCGAAGGGAAAGCTACCAGAAAGGTACAACCAAAGGTGGATTCGGGTGGAAATGCGCCGATTGATCGCATCGGAGGAGTGATCTGTAGTGACCTCAAAGGTCCGATCACTCCCCGCGACAGACGAGGCAACCGGTACTTGGTTGTGCTTGTGGATCATCATTCCAATTACGTCAGAGTTTTCGCGGCACGAACCAAGGACCTAGCAGCGAAAATGTTTGGACATCTTATCTATTGGTTTGAAAATGAATTTTCGTGCAGGGTGCACGTGTTGCGTACGGGTGGCGGCGGAGAGTACCGGAACGTTGATCTGTTTTGCAAGAAGACCGGTATCCGTCGCCAAGAAACCGAGCGAGGGAATCCGGCGTCGAATGGAAAGGCGGAGCGGATGAACCGGACCATTTTTAATATGTTCCGGTGCATGATATTTGGTTCAGGTGTACCCCTTATGTATTGGTCAGAGGCGGCTGAGTATGCTGCGTACATACTCAACCGTACTCCGACAAGGTCGAATATCTGGCGAATTTCACCATTGGAACTGCTGACCGGCAAGAGGCCGGCAATAAACGACATCGTGGTTTTCGGGTCCCCGTGCATGGTTTGGCGGGATCCCAAGAAGAAGACGCTGGCGAAGCACACCGAGCGCGCCCTAATTTTAGGGAGGAGTGACAAAACCAAAGGTTTCAAAGTACTGTTGATGAAGGACAGGGTGGTCGAAGTGATGCGGTACGTCACTGCGATCGAGACGCTCAGTGCCGAGAGAGCGACAAGGTAACCAAGATGCTGGAAGGTGAACGCAGTCCAGAACTCGAAGAAATGGTCTAGTCGCGTTCGAGAAACGCTGGTTCAAATGCGCCGAGTAAAGGGCGTGGAAGTAACGGAATACCGTAGACTACAACCAAGCCGAGAAGCGTCGAGAGATCAGTGCAAGGCACTAGGAAGATGCGCAGGAAGTCCAAGAAGACAGTGAAGGGTCAAGAGTACGAATGGTTGAGGGCCAAAATGGAAGCGCCAAGCAACGAAATTCAAAATAAAATTGGTAAAAGTAACGAAAATGTGGAAAGCGCCTTATGCGTGTATGCGGTGTGTGAACCTGGTTGCGAGCCATCAGGTGGTTCAACGATGCAACCAGATCCGAATAACTACCGTGAGGCGCACAGCGGCCCGCAGTCGAAGATGTGGAGACAGGCTGAAATGGAGGAGCTTAAGGACCTCCAAGATCTGGAAACATGGGATGTTGTTCGCCGCCCTGAGGGCAAGGTACCTCTCCCGACCAAGTGGGTGTACAATACGAAAGTCTGTTCAAACGGGTTGGTTGAGAGGTACAAGGCGAGGTTGGTCGCCAGAGGCGATAAACATGTTTTCGGAGATGATTATTTTTTCACGTTTTCAACCGTTATGGAGTTGAATAACGTTAAGATGATTCTGGTTTTGGCGCAAGTGTGGGGGGGGGGGGTAGCGGCACGCCACGGCGATGTGCCAAGTACCTACCCCAAGGCCAAGTGTGAAGACGATGTGGAGATTTATTTGCAGGTGCCGCAATGCATGGATGTCTCGGTGGATACATTGCGTTATTTCGGTGTAATTTCACCAAAGGAGCTCGCACTGAAATTGAAGCGGAACCTTTATGGTTTGAAGCAGACTGGGCGCCTATGGCACCAATGCCTATGTGAAACATTGTTAAAGTTTGGATTCTCGCAGTGCGTCACCGATACGTGCATTTTCGTCAAGCACCAAGGAGCCGAAACGGTGGTGGTCGTTGCATATGTTGACGACTTCCTGGTTACTGGAACCAGTGAGAGGATCGTCCTGGAATTTTTTGCAGACATGAAGATATTGGAATTAAAGGACTTGGGCAGTGTCACCAAGTTTCTGGGAATTCGGATTCAAGGTGATCCGAAGAGTGGATACGTGCTGGATCAAGAAGGCACGATAAAAGAGATCCTCAAGACGAAGAAGCTTGAGAAGATGAACTCAGCCCGAACTCCGGTGCTGGTTTTGGATGACACAAAGGAGTATCAAGAGCTTTTGCTATTGCAGCCGAAGGAAAATCTACCAAGTGTCAAGCAGTTCCAATCGATGGTGGGCAGTTTTCTATGGGTCGCCCGGTGCACGCGTCCTGACATTTCGTTCGCCGTGCACCTATCCACGCGTAAGACCCATGCACCCACGCTGGGCGATTACAAGATTTCGAAACGAATTCTCAAATACCTAAAGGGAACGAGCGATTTGAAGTTGGTATTAAAACACGATGAAGACCTACCCATGCCACTCCGGATTATGGTCTACAGCGACGCGGATTTCGTTGCTGATAAAACGGACCGGAAGAGTGTTTCGGCAATGGTGGTTTTTATAAATGGAATTCTCGTGAGTTGGACCTGCAAAAACCAGACGGCGGTTGCACTGTCAACTGCGGAAGCGGAATTTGTTGCGGCAGCGATGGCCGGAAAGGAGGCGTTAGGATTGCGACAGCTGGTCGCCGAAATTGGGATGCACGCTAAGACGCCGCTTATGTTCAAGATGGACAACCAAGCCGCGATACAGCAACCGGAGGACGAAGCGAGTGGAGCTAGTTCAAAGCACGATGACATCAAGTTGAAGTTTCTTAAGTATTATACCAAGAAGGGAATCGTTGTAACTAACCACGTGCCTAGTGAGGAGATGTTGGCGGATTTTTTGACCAAGGACTTAAGAGCGCGGCGTATCCAAGTGTTGCGTGCAGCGCTAGGCCTGCAGTGATGGTGTCACAGCCTCCGGTCTTCCAGGGAGAGTGTTGGAAGAGTGTGTACCCATTTTGGAGTTTGCACTCTTCCGTATAGTGGAATCCCATTGGCTGTTTCAGGTAAGCCATACATTTATTTCATATAGCAGCAGTTACAAGATTAAGTTACATTATGAGTGGATAGTGACTTAAGTAACTATACATAATATATCTTTACTTTCCGTTTTACATTTAAATACAGAGTGCTTAGACTGAACTCTCTACGGCTACCGCGCGACGCATACCTTTCCGCACCTTCCGCTGATCCACCCACGCTGAAACTTTGTCAGCAGGTGAGTCTTGATCGCGTGAAGTGCACGCAACTATTTTTGGTTGATTTTAACATAATCAAACCCGAAAACTCGGAGTAAGCAGTAAAAGTGCTCTGTTTTGAAGCGCACCGCTGATTCTTTGCTATCTTTGTCTTCACCCGACGCCGGGGTTCCGGCGCCGTCGCTTTCGGTCGTGTCATGGTTGTATGGTTGTGTGTGGTTGTGAGGTTCTCAGGGTTTTCTGTTCCGCGGTTGTTTACACCACCGTGTACGCCAGCACCGATAACAGTTAATCCAACCCCCTCCTACCGTCTTATAGGATGGGCACTCAAGGTTTGTAAGGGTCGATAAGGGCAACCCCAGGTTCAAATTATTTGTACAGATAATTCTGGGTAAAAAATACTTTTATTTTTCTGGTTGAACCAAGGTTTGACACCCCGTATTACAGTGCTGGCGGATAGTATACTGCCACCACGTTTTTTAAATTGTTTTGTTCAATTAGCTGCTTTAAATACATCTATGTAGCCCAATCGAAAGATCGTGCGAAAGCACAGCTACGGTCATTCGATTCATGTCATTCCGACAAGTCCTCGCAACACGACAGGAGTATAACGCTTCCTCGCCACAAATTCGTTGGCGGTTAGGATACTGCCGAGGCGTTACTTACTCTCTTCTGAAGGTTGGTTTGCCATTTAGAGATGACTAAGGTTCGTAACGATAATTAGCAGTCCTACTAACGCAAATTCAATGCCGTTTATTTCGTTTTGCTCTTAACAGGATGCATAGAGGAACCAAACTTACTCAAGAAGAACAGCAGTGTATCATTGCATTCCAAGAGGCCAATTTAGTGAGAGAGCCATCGATGAGCACGTACATCGTTCCCGGTCTGTTGTCCACGCCTTTCTTGCCGTCCCTGAAAGCTATAACAAGCCCAAACGACCGGGAAGGCCCAAGAAGTTGACGCCTACTGCTACCCGCCGGCTTCTCCGTGAAGCTAAAAAGTGGAATTGATCTCGTCCGAGCTCAAAACTGAGCTCCAGCTATCCATAAGTGCACGACGTATCCGCGAGATACTTCAAGCTGACCCTAACATGGCTTACGTGAAGCGAAAAGCAACTCCAGTACTTACTAAAAGACACAAGGAGGCCCGGCTCAAATGGGCTCGTGACAAGGTGACCTGGGACGAGAACAAGTGGGGCCTCTGCGTTTTTTCAGACGAAAAAAAGTTTAATTTGGATGGACCAGACTGTTTACAGTGCTATTGGCATGCTTTACGACGCGAACCTGAGACCTACTCTACTCGTCAAAGTGGAGGTGGAAGTGTGATGGTTTGGGCGGCGTTTAGCGCTACTGGTAGGTCGGAGTTGGTGGTTTAAGCGGGATCCAAAACAGCGAGAGCTACATATATACGCTGTCTGAGTCTCAACCGCCACCAAAGACTTTCTCAAGGAGCAAAATGTCGCCGTTATGGAGTGGCCTGCTAAGTCACCGGACCTAAACCCATCGAGAACTTGTGGGAGGTGATAGTACGAGCTGTTTACGCCCAAGGAAGGCAGTTTCAAACCCGCAACGACCTCATCAAGACAATCAAGACGTCGTGGGCAACAATCAGCGAGGAACTCACCTCAAAGCCGGTGAAATCAATGCCGAAGAGGTACATCGCTACACTAGAGCTTCATGGAGCTAAGACCAAGTATTAGACGCTGTTTGAGCGCTTAAAACGTAGTAGAACACGACCTATTCGCTCCGGCAGTATACTTTCCGCCACGTTAGTTAGTTTCAACTTCAGGTTTTTCTTCATTGCAGCTGAAGTAGTTTCCCGAATGGCATGAATCGACCCGCATTCAAAGTGTTTTCGCACGCTCTTTCAATTGGACTAGATATATGCATTTAAAGCACCTTGTTGGACAAAAAAATTAAATAAAAAGGGTGGCAGTATACTATCCTCCAGCACTGTATCTATTTACCTAATTGTTATTGCCAGGCCGGGACCAATTCGAGATTGTGGTGCTCTGATCTAGAATTTCTAGAATTCTAAACCTCGATTCTCGGGACACTCGAGCTCCTAGTTAATACATAGAGGTGTTGGAAGTGCATGTATCCATTTTGGACTTTGCACTCCTTCAAGATGGTGAAATTCCATTGGCTGGTAAGGTGGCATATTTTTTGCATATATTGGCAGTTACAGTTTTAAGTTGCATGTATTTCCGGATAGCCACTTAAGTAACTTTACATAATACACTTTTCAATTTCACGTTATAAAGCACAACTTAACTGAATCCTCCGCGGCCGACGATCGGCACGTACTGGCTTGCCTCTGTTATTGATCCCACCTGGTCAAAAGTTTCAGGCCAGGTGGTTTAAGATCAGACGAAGTGGATAATAACTTTGATTTGGTTTTTCTACAAGAGGGAGTAAAATCATTGTTTCAATCAGAGCTCAATTTCCCTCTTGGGTATACTACTTCTTGTCATCATCAGATCTGATTTTTCCCTTCCCTGCGAACTCACCAACTCACCACCATCCGTAGAAGAAGATCCGCTTTCCTAGCATCAGATCATGTATAGGAAATCTGAACAACGCAAAAGTGGCTCGACTCACTCGGGCTCTTGTGGCTCAGAACCTGACGATACTATCCGGGCTTCTGAATTCGGTTTGGGCATTTGGGCTAGGGCTGGATTCGTCAACGCATTTAAGCACGTCCTATTTGGACGTCAGACTTAGATTGTGCATAAAGGGCTACTTGTACAACTTCCATCTCCAGGTCATTCCTTTGTACGAAAAACATACCTGTTCAGGGTCCTTCATAAGACGTTGGATTCCCTTTGCCCACGATGGAAGGATAGAAGTATGGGCGTTGCAACGGGTGGAGCCGAAACATGAGGGGTGGCATTCGCGGTACCGTCAGCAGGATAGAGAGGATCGCTCTATCCCAGGGTTTATTCGTATTTTTTGTGGCGCACATCAACTTGATCTTGTGATGCAAGGCCTCTTCAAGTCACCATCTACGGCGCCAGAAGACGCTGGTCAGGCTGATGAAGAAGAAGTGCCCAACATTCAGTGCTACTCGTTGGCTATACATGGGAAGTGTGGCCCGGTGGTTCTGCAACAATCGTCACAAGGTCCTTAAGTACCTTAACAAGACTAATCCAGCCAGTATGCCAAAGCCGATGTGGTCGATTGTCGTGAATGGAGAGAGCGTTTTCATGACGAATGTGGATGTTGGTTTTGAGCGGATCCAAGGAATGGCAACTCTTGTCTCGGGACAGGCGGACGAGCTTCAGGGCCTGGTAACGCCGATCCGCAAGCTGGGAGATGTCCAGGGTCCCTTTGACACTGCCGTGAGAGACTATGGAGGAACAGTGGATGCGAGTGTTTCGTATGGTATATTTGTTGCCCCACTTCAATCTGTGCGCAGACTCTCTAAGGACAAGACAGCGTATATGGTGGAGACGATTAAGAGCTTTAAGAAACCAATGCTGAAAACCTTTCCCAGGCACTCAGGTCAATTGCAAGGTTGATTGTAACCGGTGGTATACGCTCGGTGCGGCTAGCGCATCGAGGAAGACTCTTCCTTAAAGCGGTAGCTACCGCTACTTAGCCGATACGCCCTTGTAAAGGGCTTAGTAGGAGAGTTCTCCTACTCGGGGCCAAGATTCCCGGGTTGGTTTACTACTTAGCCTTAACGGCTGTATTCCCTTTACGGGATGTAAGTAAAGGGAGGGCTCCCTCTTACCTACGACACTCACTGCGCGCGCGACCGGTCGAGGTCGCACGTCCGCAAAATAGAGTGAAATGTAAAGTGAATATATTTAATATGTAATTAGCCTAAATTAATTTAAACTAATATAAACTATATGTAATACTAAGTAGAATATTTCTAATTCGTACCTAGCTAAAATGTAGTGTACACACCTGTGTACTGACACGTGGATGGCTGACACACCACAACACCAAGGTCCCCTTCCCTGATTGGTTAAAATAACCAAAGGTTCAGCACCTTTCAAACTGGTCAATACTGACCTCAACCGTGGTGTACTCACGTACACCAACACTAAATGTAACCCGAATGTAACCCCGTTACATCCTCCCCCATAAAGACTATTGCTTACGCAATAATCAAAATCTTGTTGGAGAACTCCAACGCCAGTTCCTCTGGCCCTCCATATGTACACCTCCATTGGTGCTATGGCGTCTCCTCTAGAAGAGGCAGACTGCTCCGAAAACTCGGAGGTGGATGCCCTTGGGATACCTTCCCAACGGTTAGCCGCTCCAACAGCGTCGAACAGCGTTGTCGGCAGCCCAATCCGTTCCCCACACGCGGGGAAAATGCGCTAACCAGTGCGCCACCCCTGCCCATATCGGATGATACATCCGAATCGCCAAAGGCGATCGTCACTAATGAGCTGGACGCAGCTCAAGACACCCAACTTGCCGCACAAGCACTAAGGGCTGAGTTACGCGCCCCCAAACGCCCGTCAAGGGCGGCTTATAATTTTGATGGTCCTCGTGACCTTCCAAGGTGGGTAAGTCGTTTGGTAAGGACCAGTTTAGCGTCCGATACCCCTGGCCCCGCGGGTGAATCAACGCGAACGCCGTGAGAAACTCCGGCAACAACTGCTTACACAAAAGCAGTTCACTAGCGTCTCATACCGAGAGCGCTTAAACAGGCAGGCACAGGGTGCCCCTGTTGAGAACCTCCGCGAGGTTCCTTTCGTTCTTTCTCCGGGGAAAAGTGCTGATGATGCAGAGAAGAAGTTCCGCGCTTGGGCGGAAGGGGAGAAGCTTCTACCCAGCTTCGATGAGCTGCATGACAGCTATTCCCGTCGAGACATTTTGGTGGAGAGGGCGTTGCGCCTGGCATTTGCCAGAGACAAAGAGATGGAGCAACTACGTGCTCCGTATCGCACGCGCTACGCCAGCGTCCCTGTCTCCACCATGGTGTCCGAAGACATTGTAAGCGTCACATACGCCTCCGGCGAACTCCCACTTATTGGTAGTGAAGGGGCTTCCCATGCCCCTCTGGTCGTTGACCTACAGCGGGATTCTCCCGCTCAAAAGCGTCAACGACGCCGTGGCAGTCCTGCCGTAGGGGAGTCTCGAACTACCACGAACTCTGTGAGTGTGGATAACCTTTCCAATTCACCAGATACTGGGTTTGACCCCGATGATGGCGTCGCGCCATCAGCCTCTCCACATGAAAGTGTGGAGTACCCTCCGCATCAAGCATTGGAGGAGGAGGTCGCGCAATTGCGACGTGAGATTCGGGAACGCTGTGATCGACACATCCTTCGCATCCATGATCTCCACGAGGGGATCCGCGATGAGCGGGATGCCACTGATCGCTTCAAGAGGCGGCTTGACTCTCTCGAGACGACCGTTGCGGAGCTTCGTGGTCGCATTTTAGCCCTTTCGGGCTTCCTTCGCCCTGCCGTGTCTTACGGCTCTTACGGCTATCCGCCTTTCCACCCCCCTCCAGGAGGGGGCCCGCCTCCCGGTCCTGGTATGGCTTAAGCATACCGACATAAAAGGTTGGATGCGTACACATCCCTTTCGGGATGTCCAAGGTATACGATAAGCCCTTTCGGGCTAGTACCTTAAAGGGTACCACAAACCTGGGGCGCAGTTTATTGCGCAACACATTTGAAACTGCATGTGTAGGATGATCTTTAGCGTTTAATAAAACACTTTATCCCACTTTGTACACCCTTTTGTTACGCCGCCCCCTGCGGTCATCTTGCTCATTCTTCTTGGCTTGGCTTTCCGCCATGGAATCGCAGACATGTCGTAATACACTAAGGCGCGTCTATAAGAACTTATCGATGTGCTTTCGCACCGATACAGGGCTGAAATTGGGGAGTACTCCCCCCTCAAGCCCTGGGCCACACGCACGTGGCGTCAACGGAACCCTCGGATTCACTAATCCGTTCACGTAAAACGGGGTAAACCCGGTAGATGCATGTACCGAATTGTTGATAGCAAATTCAACCATCGGAAGCATCTCACTCCAACTCTTTGGAGAATCCGGACATAAAATCCGTAGAATATCCTCCACAACGCGATTAACGCGTTCCGTCTGACCGTCCGTCTGCGGACGATCCGCAGTGGACATGAGGAGCTTGGTGCCTAGCACCTTAAACAACTCTCCCCAGAATTGTCCCGTAAAACGGGGATCCCGATCCGACACAACGGAATCGGGTAGACCATGCTGTCGAAAGACACGGTCTAGGAACACTTTTGCTGTTCCTTGTCCATCTATGGTCTCTAGCACCGCCGCCAGGTGAACCATCTTGCTCAATCGGTCTACAAAGACCAATATGCCGGTGTTCCCGGCCTTATCCTTCGGAAAACCGAAGATAAAATCCATGCTAATGGATTTCCAACACTCCGTTGGAACCGATAAGCTCGCCAAAGGCGCAGCTTAACTTGCAGAGGGTTTAACCCTCTGACACGTCTCACAGGTGCGTATATACGCACCGACCCACTTATACATATTGGGCCACCAATACAAAGCGCTTAAAGCGCTGTAGGTCTTATCCCGACCTAAATGATCCCCGGTCGGGGCGTCATGTGCCTCAAAGAGGACTCTATACTTCAGTTCCTCATCATGAGGAACTACCACCCGCGAAGTGTCCTCCGCGCTCGTGCTATAAAATAGCAGACCTTCACAGTACCTGAAACGGTGTAAACGAGCTTGAGCTCAACTTGACAGGGTTGGCTCAGACGAGCCAAGTCCCTTTTCACCCAACGCGCTGATAAGCGCTGTACACTGTGGGTCTTTCTCATACGCCTGGCGTATGAGATCCACCACAGACGTGGTGACGAATGTCGCGTGAGCGAGCTCGCAATCGGGACGACGCGACAACGCGTCCGCAAGCACGTTCTGCTTGCCAGGTTTATACTTAACCTCAAAGTTGTACTCCGCAAAGAAGGAGAGCCAACGGGCCATCCGTTGCCAGAGATGAGGCGACTTTGTCGCTGTCCGTAAGGACGCGAGGTCAGTATAAACCACGAACGGCTTTGAGACGAGTAGGTGAATCCTAAATTTGACAAGAGCATACTTCATTGCAAGTAGCTCCTTGTCATGAACGGGATACTTCCGTTCCGCAGCTTTAAGCTGCCTCGACTCAAACGTGATTACGCGTTCCCTTCCTGCATCGTCTGCTTGTAAAAAAGCACATCCGATTGCGAAATCGGAGTCGTCGCAGACGACACTAAATGGTTTCCCGGTGTCTGGGAGAGCAAGAACGGGAGCTTTTAACAAGCTCCCCTTAACTGCTTCAAAAGCGTTTTGGTGTTCAGTTTTCCAACACCAATCAACATCCTTCTTAAGAAGGTCGGTCAATGGCTTCGCCATTTTAGCGTAGTTCTCGCCGTACTTGTGAAGATAGTTGGCTAATCTAAGCCACTTCCGTAAATCTCTGAGATTTACAGGCGAAGGCCACTCCACAATGGCTTTCACCTTCGCGGGATCCGCCCGTAGTCCATCCTTACCGATGAAGCATCCGAGGAAAGGAATTTCCTCAGCACCAAAGATACATTTGGATGCGTTTGCATATAACTGATGCTCTCGCATACATTCTAGCACTTCTCGAAGGTGTATCAGATGTATGAACTTCAGACGAGTCTCCTTCCGCACGACTATGAACGAATATATCGTCGAAGTACGTCTGAACGTACTTCCTATGAGGGCGGAAGAGTTGAGTCACCAAGCGATTGAAAGTCGCTGGTGCATTTGAAAGCCCTTGTGGCATAACAAGCCACTCCCACAGCATGCCACTAGGCGTGCTAACCGCTGTCTGCGGAATATCGGACGCTCGCATGAGCACCTGATAATACCCGTCCACCAGATCTAAGGCACTGTACACAATACAGCCCGCCATATTGTTCTGGAGGACATCCTTCCGAGGAATCGGAGTCTGCATGGGCACAGTAGCTGCATTCAGCTTGTTGTACGCATGCACAATGCGCCACTTTCCGTTCGGTTTACGAACACAAAAGGTGGGAGATGAGGGAGGAGACTTGCTCTCCCGTACCATCCCTGCCTCTTCTTTCCCCTTGAAGAATGCGTCGATGACGTCGCGTTGCTCCTTGGGGAGAGTCCACTGCCTAGTTACGCAGTATTTGGTTCCAGGAATCAAATCAATTTCATGTCGGACTCCCCGATCCGGTGGTAACCCCATCGGAGGGTTGTCACTAATGACATCTCCAAATTCCTTTAATAAGGAATGGTAAGGGTCCTCAGGATCCGCGAGGATCCTGAGGCCGCTTTGGGCATTCAATGCTTGTTTGTTTTGCACCAAAACTGACTCGTCCATCGTGGATGAGGAGTTCAACTCCTCTTTTGGACGCAATACGACAACCTCGTCGATTTCACCTGCTTTCAAAGCAGTTTCAAACTCGTTGAAGGACATCTTCTCCAACGACAACAGTTCGCCTACCCCATGCAACCGTTCCAGGCTTACGCCTTCTGTGACAATACCTGTCACACTATTCAGCATCCGATAGAACTGCTGACTACTGGCCTCGGGACTGATCCCGAGACCCAGATGGGGGGAGTCAACTGCCCCATCTATTGGAAGCGCCACGCGCCTATCCACAGAGGTCTCTACCTCTACCACAGGTGACTCGCCGGTATCACCTATATCGGAGTAGTCGGAATCATTTCCGACGTGCGAAAGAGACAAACTTCGTGTCTCTTCGCTTGGAAGCGCCTCGCGCTTAACCACAGGGGTCTCTACCCTTACCACTGGAGTCGTCTCAGAGGAATCCACCTCTGTCAATGGCGACTTGCCAGTTTCGCCTATAACGGCGTGGTCGGAATCATTTCCGACGTGCAAAAGAGACGAACTTCGGGTCTCTTTGCTTGGAAGCGCCTCTCGCTTAACCACAGGGGTCTCTACCCCTACCACTGGAGTTACCTCAGAGGAATGCACCTCTGCCACTGGCGACTCACCAGTCTCGCCTATATCGGCGCGGGGATTAACCGCCGAATCCCCCTCGTCAAGGAACACTTCCTTGACCTCATTGGGACTGATCATTTCAGACATCCCAATCTCTGGCATCTTACGCTAGTATCGCTTTTTCGATCTAGCAAAGGTGGGTTCATGACTCGCCAATGCTTCACCCGACCGCGGGTGCGTTGAGCCAATGGACTTAGACTTCCAGTCTATCCATGGCTCGTGGCGTTTCAGCCACTTCATGCTCAGAATAAGGTCATACCTCGAGTCCAAATCCAGGACTAGGCAACGTTCTAAGCTGTCGAAGTCTGCAAACTTCGGCTTAAGGTCAATCGAAACCTTGAGTACAGAAACCTGTACGCCCATCGCAAGACGGACCGTGACAACGTCACGAGAACTTGCCTCTAGGGCCTCGGCATACAGATGACTCTTCTCCACAGAAGCCCGTCTGACATAATTGTCAGACGATCCAGAGTCGATCAAGACTCTCCAAGGCTTATCAAAGACTTTCACGTCCGCAAGGACTACCAGCAAACCTGGCTGGTACAACAACTCGGTGCTAGAAAGCACCGCTTCCCTCGGGGCTTTGTGCTGTCGTCCCCTACCCTGGGGCTTAACAGCACTGAGCCCCCCCCCCCAGTAAGGCGACCCGCTACTACTGGGAGCCGTCGTTTCCCGACGGCTTGGACAAGGGCTTTTTCCCCACCCTTGGTCCCTTGTAGCGAGTGTCTCGCTGGGGATTTTTCGGACATCTGTTCCTCAGATGATCCATGCTTCCACACAGGAAGCATCTCAGCGGCCCATGTCGCTGCAGCATAGCTAAGAGCTCTGCTCGAAGCTCTGCGAAAAAGAGTCAGAGTGACTCTTAGCAGGAGGTTTCTCCTCCGCTTCGACCTGACTCAGGTCCATGGGCTTAGGACCCACCTTAGAGGAACGGAAGTTCCTCTCGGCGTTGAACGCCATCTTGAACGCCTCCTCCAGGGATTGGGGTCGGCATCGGAACAATTCCGAACGTGCTGGTCCTTCTCTCAGGCCTCCCATGAAGACGGGGATGGACACATCGTCCGAATACGCTTTCGCGTACATCCCTTCCAACAGGGTCTTAAGTTCCTGGATATATGTCTCCAGGTCCCTAGTGCCCTGACGGCACCTCAGAAACGCCAGTTGATTCTGGAAAACCAGATCAGGTGTTTCGTACATGTCCATAAGCTTCTGCTTAAGGACCTCCCAGGTTGGGAACACGTCCGTGACTGACTCCGAACACGTAAACGCCCATGTACGGGCTTTGCCCGTAAGATGGGTCAGTGCAAGTCCCACTTGAAAGTGATCAACGATCACATTCGCTGTGGCGAAGGACGTTTCGACCTCTCGCAACCACACGTAAAGGTTGTCACCCTTCTCTCCGGTGAACTCCTTTATCTTAAACGATAATGGGGGTCGCACCCCCGTGGAATGACCTCCGCTACAACTCGCCTCATGAGCGATGAGGGCATTTACCCTTGCCTTTACGGCCTCAAGGCCCTGCTCCACTAGGAGCTTCATGCCTTCTTCCCCCGTTAAGGGTAACAGCCTTTTAAAGGCTTCCTGATGGACGAGGGTCAAACTATCCCATTCGTCCGGATTCATCCTTTGCAGAGGATGCCTAGCCTACCAACACAGGTGTTGGATTGACTACGAGTGCTACCAGATGTATCCGGTGCGTATACGCACGGTGCGACTAGCGCACAGAGGAAGACTCTTCCTTAAAGCGGTAGCTACCGCTACTTAGCCGATACACCCTTGTAAAGGGCTTAGTAGGAGAATTCTCCTACTCGGGTCCAAGATTCCCGGGTTGGTTTACTACGTAGCCTTAACGGCTGTATTCCCTTTACGGGATGTAAGTAAAGGGAGGGCTCCCTCTTACCTACGACACTCACTGCGCGCGCGACCGGTCGAGGTCGCACGTCCGCAAAATAGAGTGAAACGTAAACTGAATATATTTAATATGTAATTAGCCTAAATTAATTTAAACTAATATAAACTATATGTAATACTAAGTAGAATATTTCTAATTCGTACCTAGCTAAAATGTAGTGTACACACCTGTGTACTGACACGTGAATGGCTGACACCCCACAACACCAAGGTCCCCTTCCCGGATTGGTTAAAATAACCAAAGGTTCAAAACCTTTCAAACAGGTCAATACCGACCTCAACCGTGGTGTTTTCATGTATACCAACATTATATGTAACTCGAATGTAACCCCGTTAAATTGATCGTCGTAGCAGCTAACAATACTGGTGAAATCTTTGCGGGAAAAAACAGTTCTAACGGTGTCGCCTGTTCTCCCTCAACAACTTGTCAAACTTCGAGGAAGAGATTTCAACGACATCGTCAAGCAATACAACCCTCGACTTTTGGCAGTCTGGCGCAGGCATACTAGTATCGACCGTACGGAAACGGAGCTGCAGAGGCTCAAGCTAGCCTACAAGGTGGAGAAGGAATTGAGGCAAGCTATAGACCGGATTGTGGTGAAGTGCAGATGAAAATGTTTGACCAGCATGTATCAGTGTACCATTGATTAATTTGGAGCGATCGGGCTGGCTAAAAGGGGGAATTATTTTGGGCCAATCGTGTGTTTGGAGTGTTTAGTACGCAGATTTAAGGTGAGGCACACGGTTTAGCATGTAGTTTACATATTGGATTTTAATTAGATATTAAATATAGTGTTCGTTTTCCTTTGGTTTGCAAAGTCGCCGCTCCTACCGCAGGGGTTATTGGGAGCAGAGGGTTAACACGGTCCCCCCTAGCTCATTTTTCTCGGCCAGGACACGTAGCTCTACCGGAAGTCCCACGACGGGAAGCATTCCACTTCGTTCACTCACCCCTCAAGTCCCACACGTTTGTAACGTGTTCTTCTCTTTTGTATTGGCTGGGTCCCCACATCGCGTCTAGCGATCTGGCCCAGATTATTGGTTGGGTCTCCGCACCGTTCCGGTCCGCCCCAAATTTCTATTGACTGGGTCTCCACACTGCTGCGCAGTCTGCCCCAGATTTATGTTGGTTGAGTCTCCACACCGCTTCGCTCTGCCCCAGGTTTTCTTCGCATTTGGAGTTGCGATTTTCGCTTCATTTGCAGATCGGCTCATTTGGATTATCTTTCGTTGTTTTTTGTGCTTGTACCATAAAAAACAACGAAAGATAATCCCCTCAGAAGTGGTACCATCCATATCGGTACATATCAAGACCCATACTGCGCGACGGTCCACCGAGTGTGTTACCACCCATACCAATGGGTACACAAGGTGAGAACGCACATGCTAAATCGGAACAGGCGTCCTGGAGTGCTGATCGGTAACCTGATCGGCATACAGGCGAAGGTTCGAGGGGTACTATAATGGGGTGCCATTACATAATTGATATTCAAGTTAAAATATCACAGTTTAATTTCAGACGCGTTCTCTGAAATTTAAATAAGAGATTATAAGTAATTATAATATACGAAGGAAAAGTCGATTCGGTATAATACCGAATCTTGCAGGTTAACTAATAGTACATTTAGTTGAACACTTGATATTCTTATATTAATTAGGTAGTTACTATACTATTAGCCTCTAAACCACCCATTAAATAAACACTCTTAATTTTGAGTTCTTAGACTCAAGTAAATATTTATATTTACTTTTAGTATAGGATTAGTTGTTATCAACTATTCCTGCCCTAATTGTATTGCGCGCTTCCTCGCAATTACAGTGTAAGCCTGTAACAGGATCAGTCCTGTTACACCTGGTAACACTTTGTGGTCCGTCTTAACGACCACAGTTCTGTTCCGCTAGTCAACTAGCGGAGCGAAGATTAAGAGCCGCTCGGCATCATGTCGCGAGACATGACGCCTGCCGAGCGAGAGAGAACGCTGGAAGTGATGAATAAACACTTCCCTCACTTGTCGTCGCGTAGTAAAGACGCGACGGTGGAAATGGTTCGGTCTATGGGGACCGACATCATTTCCTTCCTCCTGGGTAAGTCCCCGGAGGAAGTGGTAGAGGTGGTGAATCGCTTTAGGCAAACCACATAGAAAAGCCAGTACGGACCGCGCCAGAGGCAGTGCGGACCGCAAGTGCACCTGCAACGCATAGCGTTGAAGTGGTAAAGGCGCGAGTACCGCCCTTTACCGGCGAAGGGGGCGAGCCCCTTCGTAGATGGTTCGCAGAGGTGGAAGATGCCATCTCTGCGCAAAATGTTGTTGACGAACGTCAACAGGCGTACTTCGCCACAACATGTCTAGGCGGCAGAGCCAGGGCATGGGCGATGAGTCGCAGAGCCACTGATGACTCTGCGTTCCTGACTTATCAGGAATTAAAAGCTGAGCTAAAGCTCAACTTTGAAGCTCCAGAAATGGAGCTAAGTAGTCGGCAGGAGTTCATGGAACTCCGGCAAGGTAAGCTTTACCTTCAAGCTTACGCTCAGAAGGCGCAATATTTGCTGTCAAATATTGTGTATGAGCCGGTGCCCCCTCCTATGCAGGTCACTGGCTTCATGAAGGGACTCAATGATGGTCCCGTCAAACAGAGTCTCTACCGGCACCCGCCAGAGACTCTAAGGGATGCCATTAATATGAGCATCCGTGAGGAGTTCAGCATGCGATCAGCGTCATCGCATGCTGGGTACAGCCGAAGGGCTCAACAGCCCTTCGCTTTTGACATGCCGCAACAGCATGTCAACAATCAGCAGTCGGGCAGACGAAGTTCACACTTCGTCTCAAGAAACAGCCACCCGCGACAGAGCATGGGCGGTGGAGGTCCAGAGCCGATGGACCTATCGGTTGCGGTTGATTCGAACTCGAAGCAACCTTAATTTAAAAAGAACATTCGCTGCAATCGATGCGCGAAAGTGGGGAATTTTGCCCATGAGTGTATGGCACCGCGTCCGGTGCCACGCTGTCAGCGGACGGAACCGTCCGCTGCACGGCGACACCAACAGGGACATCACCCTGTTGGTGCAAAAAACAAGAACACCAGTAGGGGCGGGGCGCCCTACTTGGAATGTTATCCCGCATGCCGACATAGGGCATGTGAGGGTAATAGCCCCAGACGGGACTATGTCCTGTCAAAAGGTGCAGGGTGATGGTAAGCCTCTTATCACCCTGGAGGTTAAGCCGCACGGGAGCGATGTCCCCATGCGAGCTTTGTTTGACACAGGAGCGTCAAACAATTTCGTTAGAACTCAGAGTCTAACGCTGTTGAGCTTCGTGGAGGTGGAAACCCCACGAATTATGTTTTCAGTCCGGTTAGCAACAGGTGCAACCGTGACTATTCCAAGCGTGTGATTAAAACACGCTTCGAGTTGAATGAACTGTCATTCGAGGATGAATTCATCGTCCTCGATTTAGATGACAAGTTCGATGTGATACTTGGAATCTCATGGATGTCCATTTTAGACCTTCGATCGACTGGGTTAACCTGTCGATCGACTGCGGCGGATGCACAGGATCTGATCACCCTGTGTGTAATCCGGCTGTATCAGAAGATACAACCGCAGCGTCAGAAAGTATGGTGGATAGCGATGGCACCACCAGGTCTGTTCTGACACGATCAGCGGAAGGTACCTCCGCTGGTGAGAGTCCAGAGGGACTACCACGCGCAACAGAAGAGTCGTTGCGTGTTGGAGAGAAACATCCCACGGGTGATAAAGACCACCGTGAGAATGAAGTGATATCCACGGTGGGAAACACCCACCGTGAGAATGAAATAGTATCCACAGTGGGAAACACCCACTGAGCGACCGAAGGTTCCAACACGACGAAAGAATTCCGTGTTGATGAGAGTGAACTCAAAATCAAGTGCAACCGTGAGCACAACTCCGTGGTGGCCAGTGCCCACCACGTTGCGTTAGCCATGCACACGGGTGATAAAGACCACCGTGTCGCAGAAAAGGTGGCCGATCAGACGAGCACATCTGATCGCCAAAATTTCATGGTAGGCAGTGGCCACCATGAGGATGAGTATTCGCACACGGTGAATCGTAATCACCGTGTAGCAGTCAATCAGACGAGTGCGTCTGATTGCATGGACAGTTCCGTCGAGACGATCAACGTCTTGAAGCAAACGGAAACCGGATCAGCTACCCAGTCTATGTTGATGGAACACCCTCCGAGAGAAGGTTCGGAGGTGATGGCTCTTCCAGCGCTAAGCTGGGAGAAGTTTATGAGAAACTTGCACGATGATCAGATCGAACAGATCTGTATTATCGTAGCAACAGATGATGTAGTGGATATTCGTGAACGAATATCCACATTACAAGTGGAAAACATTGAGAAAGAGGTTCCCAATGATCAAACCAAAGTTCGGCGCTTTGAAGCGCAGAGCTGGGAGTCGCTTAAAGCGAACTCCCCATTTTATGAGGTACTTCGGGAATACGCTGACGTATTCCCAGAAGAAGTAGCTAGCGAGCTCCCTAAGGATAAGGGAACTCGTCATGAAATTGACCTCGTTCCAGGCACGAAGTATTGTATCACGCGGTAATGGCCGTTGCCGCGTGATCAAGTAAAAGCGATCGACGAGTTTTTCGAAGCTCGTCGTATAGCAGGCCAAGTGCGGGAGTCTATCTCACTGCACTCTACCCCCACCTTTTGTGCGAAAAAGTCCACCGGTGGGTGGAGAATCGTTCACGCTTACAACAAGCTGAACGCAGCGACGGTACCGGCGCAGATGCCGATACCTCGAAAAGATGTCATCATTGATGGCATGTGTGGGAGCACCATCTTTAGTGCTCTCGATTTAAGAGATTGATTTTATCAAATCCTAATGCGTGAGAAGAATATCCCTCTCACGGCGGTAAGCACCCCAAGCGGCATGCTTTGGGAGTGGCTTGTTATGCCGCAGGGGCTTCGAAATGCCCCTGTTACGTTTAACAGATGCGTAGCGCATCTATTACGCCCAGTGCGAGAATTCGCACCGAGTTATTTCGATGACGTGTTCATCCATAGTAAGGGTGAACACGATAAAAGCGATGTAGATGTCCATAGGGAACATCTACGTCGAGTGTTAGAGCTTATGCGTAAGCATAAGCTCTATGCAAATCTAAAGAAGTGCACCTTTGGTGCACCTGAGATACCCGTTCTTGGATGCTTTGTGGGCAAGCACGGGGTGCGTCCTGATCCAGAAATGATCAGGGTGATCGTTGAATGGCCTACACCAAACAACGTTAAGGAACTTCGAAAGTTCCTTGTGTTGGCAACATATTTGCACAAGTGTTCGTGCAACTATGCTGGGCTAATACGACCTCTTTCTCAATTACTTAAGAAAAATGTCGAATGGCATTGGGATACCCAATGCTAAGATTCTTTTGATGCAGTCAAGCAAATCTTGACTGAAGCGCCTGTCTTGGCTATAGCCGATAACGAGCGTCCGTTCCACGTCGTTTGCGACGCGAGCGATTTCGCTATCGGCTGTGCTTTGATGCAGCGTGATCATGATGATCGTGATCGCGTAATCTGCTATCAATCGCATCAGTTGCGCCCAGCCGAGCGCAACTATCCAGTGCATGACAAGGAAATCCTTTCCATGAAGTATGCACTGGCCAAGTTTCGGATCTATCTCTTGTGAGATAGACCGTTTGTGGTTTACACGGACCATGCGTCGCTACGCACGGCCGTGAATTCACCACACATTTCTCAAAGAATGGCTCGATGGCTGTCATTCTTTGCTGAATAAAACTTTACGGTTGAATACAAACCCGGAAAGTTGAACGTGATAGCGGATCCGCTATCACGAAGGCCCGATTACGAGACGAAACCTTCCGCAACCGAAGGTGCCAGTGCAAACGCGATCCGTTGCACTGCTTTGTCGTCGTCAATCATACGACAAGTACGCGAGGCATACAAAACAGACGAGGAGACACGTCTGTTGATTGATTACTTAAGTAATCAATCAAGTGAGAAGCGCGACGAACTCCCAGAGTTCCTCCGCGCTTGCGTGCATCGATATCGACTGCACGATGGTCTGCTGCTTTGCAGCTCAGACCAAAAAGATGAAAGTCGCATCGTCGTTCCAAACGACGATGATCTCAGACATCAAATTATGTTTGAGTATCATGATGCACCTATTTCGGGGCATCAAGGTCGAGAGAAGACATACGCTTCTCTCGCACGTGACTTTTACTGGCGAAACCAGTACAAGTGGCTACGGAAATACGTACGCGCTTGAGAGATTTGCCATCGCGTTAAGCCTGCGCAGTCTGCACAGGCTCCGCTGCAATCTCTGCCGGTTCCGACAGAGTGTTGGAAGTCCATTTCAATGGACTTCGTATTCGGTCTTCCACCCGACAATAGTCGGAAGACCGGAATAGTGGTCTTTGTAGACCGTTTCAGTAATATGGTACATCTTACTGCAGTATCACCAAACGTAACCGCCGCTCAAACAGCGCGGATATTTGTTGATACGGTATTCCGTTTGCACGGAATTCCAGAAGACATTGTCTCGGATAGAGATCCGAGATTTACAGGACGTTTCTGGCAAGAAACGTTCTCATTGTTGGGAACCCAGTTGAAGATGTCAACTGCGGACCATCCGGAAACGGATGGGCAGACGGAACGGGTTAACCGCGTTCTCGGAGACATGTTTCGATCATACGCACATGCCTTTGAACAGTGGAGTGACTACCTGTCACTCACTGAATTTGCGATTAACAATTCGGTGCATGCTTCAACTAAGCATACACCGTTCTACGTGAATGCCTTAAGGCATCCACGAACCCCATCTTTACTTGGCGGTACGCCAAATCGAAGTGGGGGAGGGACCCGCTCAAATTTTGATCGAGTCAATGCGCAAGTTGCGACTGCAACTTGTGAACAAAACGATAGCCCTTCTACTGAAAGTAAAGTAGAAGCGGAAGCAGCTTCAATTGAAACTGAAGCTGCATACGATGAATATGTGTCTGCAGCAATGGCTGCAGACAACGAGGACAATGCTCCTACTGCTGATAAAGCAGTAGATGAATTCGTATTACAGCGCCAAGCTGTAATACGCTATATAAAAGATGCACTTGCCTCTGCTTTTGATAAGCAGAAGCAAAATGCAGACAAACAAGGAAGGAAGAACAAAAACTCCTTTCTGAAAGGTGAATTGGTATTATTAAGTACTACCAATTTGCCTACACATGCAACAAGCAACTTCCCTACACGGAAGTTGCTTCCTAAGTACATTGGACCTTTCAAGGTCCAAGAGATTCGGGGGAATGCCTATACCTTAGACATTCCCACAGCAATGCGGCTTCATCCAACATTCTATAATTGGCGGCTCAAGCCGTATCACTCGTCTTCGTCTTACGACGAGACGCAGAACCACGGAAGATACCGTGCTTCTCCAAGTCTCCCAAGAGAGACTTGTAATTGGCTTCCAGCCGTTGATGAGCAGAGCGGAGAGTCGTTACCTCCGCCTTCGACTGCTCAAGATCAGCCGTGCGCCGATCGAGCTCTCGCTTATAGCGGGAAAGCTCAATGTACAGAAGATCATTCTTCTGCTGGAGGGAAGTGTGCGCCCCGAGGATGTCGCGGACATCCTCGCGAAGAGACCGATATGTCTTCACACAGTGAGACATATTGCTGCTCAAGGAGGAATAACCCTCGTCGACCTTGCGGAGCAAAGAACCATGCTCCGCAACAACAACGGCGAGGGAATTCTCAACCTCCGCCGCCCCTGATTGATAATCAGGGGAATAAGCGATATATCCTCGAGCGCTTGATGTCGAAGCGCTCGGTGCCTTCGAAGAAGGGGCATCGTACCGAGTATTTGGTACGCTGGCTGGGATATCCCCAAGAGTTCGACTCTTGGGAGCCGATTGAGGTTCTGAGGGCCGACGCCCCAGACCTTTTGACTGAGTTTGAGAAGAAGTCTCAAACTCATAATGCGAAGTAGCATCAACACTAGGTGTTGATGCATTCAGGGTATCAATTAAACCCTGAATTTCGGCGGGTACGGAAAAACCACCGTACCCCCGCATCTCCTCCTCTGACAGACGAGGAGCGCCCTGCGTACACCGCGGACAAACGAGGTGAGAAGGGACACCACACTTTAACCCTTTTTTGATGCAAGCAAAATGGATGTATTCCATTTTGCCTGTTCGCGAGTGCTTTAAAAAGCTCGCGCATTACGTGAACTTTATTCACGTAATCATCTGGGCTTTTGTAGTAGTTGACAACAAAAGCATTCCAACTCTGTGTCAGGGCGTCTTTATCGTCCCTGTTCCTCCTTGACCCTTTCCGGCTCGAATAATATCGAACCTGGAAAAAGAGGTCAATAAAGTACAGACGTCTATCTTCTGTACTTCGATCGAATCGACGTGACTGGATGTCTTCGCAGTCATCCAGCACGTTGATATCGAACAACGCATACTGGCAGTCCCGTTTAGGGTGACCGCCACTGTTGGGGGCAATATCCCAGCCAGGGGCCAAAACCCCACTTTGTACGGAACATGTGGTTCCGTACGATGATACGCTTCAGAAGCGGCAGACGCCGCTTCTGTTCGAGCTCTTTTAGCAGGCGGAGCACCGCCTGCTTTAACACCACGCGCCGGGGTTAAATCACCCCGACGTGGAGAAGTACTTGGTCCAGGTGGGGCTCTGCGTTCCCGCAACCACCTGTGATAATCATTGTCGCTGTCATAGCTGACAGCGACACAAGAGTTATGATCGCTGTTAGGCGATGAGCACCTAGCGAGTTTTGACTCGCTAGATCCTTTCGTGGGGACAGCTGTACACCCATCACTTTGTTCGGAGTCAGAACTCCCGAACATGGCCCTCTTGTCAACACGCCATTCGGAAGTTGCCATCATGCGAGATGTTGCATTAGCAACATCTCCCTGTTCCTTGCCAGATGCCGCCTTAGCAGCATCTGTGGTCGAAGACGGTACGTCTTCCGACCTTTGCGTAGTTGACGCTGCTAATGCAGCGTCATTTAAGCCTGTTACTGACTTACACTGTATCTTGCGAGGAAGCGCGCAATACAATTAGGGCAGGATTAGGTGGTAACAACTAATCCTATAATAAAAGTAAATATATTAATATTCACTTTAGTGCGGAGGAAGAAGCTCCTTCAATGTTTCAGCAGCGCTCTTTAGAGCGCCGCCGCCGTGTGCTTTGACCATCGAGTCGATGGTCAATCAGTTGGTGAATGAGAAATTCCGACCAACAAGTGCCACCCATGATTGGCCAAAATAAGAATTATTATTGGCCAACCACCTTAAGTGGGGGATGATGTAATGGGGTGCCATTACATAATTGATATTAAAGTTAGAATATCACAGTTGAATTTCAGACGCGTTGTCTGAAATTCAAATAATAGATTATAAGTTATTATAATCTACGAAGGAAAAGTCGATTCGGTATAAATACCGAATCTTGCAGGTTAACTAATAGTACAGTTAGTTAAATACTTGATATTATTATATTAATTAGGTAGGTACTATACTATTAGCCTCTAAACCACCCATTAAATAAACACTCTTAATTTTGCGTTCTTAGACTCAAGTAAATATTTATATTTACTTTTAGTATAGGATTAGTTGTTATCAACTAATCCTGCCCTAATTGTATTGCGCGCATCCTCGCAATTACAGTGTAAGCCTGTAACAGGATCAGTCCTGTTACAGGTACCCCCGCCCCGTAAGTTGGTCGGCTGGGCACGATGGTTGTCGAGTTCCGGACACTTCGGTGTTCGATTATAAACTTGACTCCACCACAATGGTGCGCGTGCCCGGATCACTTGTGACCGTGGATATCACTTCGATTTCTCGCAAAGTATGGATTATACAAGTTTAGGTATGGACTTCCTCTGTAGAGGACGCAAGGAACGCTTATCGGCTTGCGTGATATTGGTTGGAAAGGATGGCGATGTTCGATCTAGTCAAGGGGAGGATCAGATCAAAATTAATGGATTTGTGGTAAAGCGTGCTATAAATTGGGCCTTATTAAGGGCCTAATTAGGGGCCTAATTAGGGGTGTGACTGCGGACACAAATTGGGTACGTAATCGTATACGATTGTGTGTACCACGGTGTATACAGTTGCGTGTACAACCGTGGTGCACATAGACAGGACATAGACGGGGATTGGGAAGATGGGACGATTACATACAGGTACTCAACGAACACCGACGAACACCGACGAACACCGCCGAACAACGGATAAATCAGGTCGACTGGTCGACGGAGGACGCTGGAATGGACGGTTCTGATTGGCTGAAATTAGGGAAATGGTAGATCTAAGGGTATAAGTGATAAAAAAGTTCTCCTTTTGCGTACGATCGGGCAGATCGTTTACAGGGAGGGCAACTTAGGGCTTCCCTTCTTCTAGTATACACCTCTACGTCCCGGGCGGGAGCACTAAGTGCGTTTTTGGCCCACCGGTTGGCGTAGAGTGTGAGAACTCACCCCGCAACTCCTCCCGCAGTGTCTGCGGTTCTTCGTTTAAAGGTTTTTGGTTTTGGGAACGTGATCGAGCAGTGCTCTCACCTCTCCCCGTGAAATTAACGTTTGGCCCATAGAGTTCGGCTGCTTTAAGCGCCCCACGGGAACTCTTGGTGGATTTTAATATAAATACCTTTTCCTCATATAGTCTAGGCTAGGGGCGCATTGATTTGGGCGTTCCTTAGCTGTTTGACGGCTTAGAGGCTCCGCGATCAGGCAGTGAAGACTTCCGCTGCCTGATCAAGTACCCCCCCCCCCTACCGATCAACACCTGATCGATACTTTTTGCGAATCGTGATCGTGATCGTGATCGCTGATCGCAAATTGCGCCAACTGCTACTTGAACGACTTCCGGTGCTTGATCAAGTCTGATCAAGGTATATTACGACTGGGCAGCATTTTTTAGCCCCTGATCGAGCCTTTCAGTACCAGATCGCACTTGCGATCAAGACAGAATATTGTTGATAGACGGTTATTAACGTCAGCCAAAGCCTGATCAAGCCTGATTACCACTGATCTACATCGTTTCAGCGCCTGATCGCGTCGGACTGCCGCCTGATCGCACTTGCGATCAAGACGGAATATTGCTGATCGTCGGTTATTAGCATCGGCCCAAACTTGATCAAGCCTGATCGTGGCTAATTGACGTGGTTTAAGCACCTGATCGCACGTGATCACGCCTGATCGCATCGGTTGTATCGTCACAAGTTAGTTAATTCAATCTTGCACCAAGAATTCGCTGTGCGCTGTCCCCGCCACCTGAGGAGCGACCCACGCCTAGCCGTCGGGTACACAAGGTGAGCAAGAACACAAGCAGTAGAAGACATCCGGAGGACCCCCTTCGTTAGTCGGCAGTCTGGGCGCCGTGGTACCGCCTGATGAAGTCTCAAAAACTTCGATCATCCGCTCCACCACACCACTGATGTTAGACATCAATACGATCCTTGGTATGTAGCTGGCCGAAGGAAAGATTCCAATGATGATGGGGTTTATTTCGATCGGATGGAGACGATATGTTGAGTGGAAAACTTGGCATATGGAGCTACCACCGATCTGGTCAGAGATGATGTATCGGCGGAAGAGGACACTTCACCTTTAGTGGAAAGGCCAGATTACGCAACATCCAAGAAGATGTTGATTAGAGGAAACGTTCCACAGCTACCTGATACAGTTGATGCGCAAGCAGATGGGCCGAAGGTCACCAACGTTACGCTACGAAATCAGATGAAAGTGGAACCGGTAATAGATGGGGGTGATCGTAATATTGACGAAAACGAATGTAATGGCGCTTCTACTCAAGTCGCAGAAGGACAGTCCGCCGATAGAGAGCAGCATGGCCCGTCTTAAAGGAGAGGACTCAGTGAACTTACCCCGGAAGATGACCAGGTATGCATACACGAGGGTGGAGAGCAGTACGTAGAGGAGTTAGAGAGTCATATGGGGTTCTGCCCGAAATGTCGACCAGTCCCCCTGAAGTAACCCTGGACGACCTAAAAGTAGGCGATCGAGACGTCAACACACCTTAATAGACCAGATTAAGAGAAGAATTTGAAAGTAAAAATATTTTCTTATTGGGAAGGGTAATGCCTTACCCCCCCCGCCGCTCATGAAGCGATTTGTGATATCGACGTGGGTAATGCCAAGCTGATCGCCCAAAGATGTCGACGTGTGGCGGCGCAATATCGGGAGAAGTTATCCGATATGATAAAAGGATTGTTAACCATGAAGATTATCAAGCCGTCGACATCACCGTGGGCCTCACCGATAGTTGTCGTAATAAACAAGAACGGCGTGGACATCCGGATATATATTGACTATCGGCTGGTGAACCGATTGACCAAACTTATGGTGTACCCGATGCCGCTGATTAATGATCTGCTTGAGTATTTGGATAAGACTTTATTGTATTGTTCATTGGATATGGCTAGTGGATTTTGGGTGGTCTCAATGACCGATCGAGCTCGTGAAATATCTGCGTTTGTTACGCCGTTCGGTCTGTTTGAGTGGAACCGTATGCCATTTGGTCTAAAGAACGCGCCTAAGATTTATCAGAGGCTTATTTACAATGCTCTATACGGACATTTCAAGATAAGTGCCAATCGGGACCCCACTGAGAGCTATGATGTGTTCACAGAGGGCGAACCCGATCAGGAGAAGAAACCGTCAGTGCTAGGGAGACGGTCATATATTGATGACATTCTAATTTCAGCTTCATCGTGGAGGGATCTTTGCGAGAAGGTGGAACGTTTGTTGGAAACATGTGATCGCTGGAATTTATCGGTCAGTGCAGTGAAAAGCTTTTGGGGCATGTCTAAAGTTGATTATTTGGGATATAATGTGTCTAACGATGGGTTGTAAGCTAATCATAAAGATTTAAAATCGCTGGGCAACCTTCCTTTTCCACGATCGTTGAAGGCTCTGCAGTATTTATTGGGAAGTTTGAACATTTACAGTCGCTTCATTGAAGATTTTGCGATCTATGCAGCCGTATTATACGAACTTCGGGAGATCGACTATCATATGTTGCGGAAAGAGGATCACGGTACGCCACTTCAGGGAAACGGGTCAGATCAACCCTCAGATCTATCCCAGAGGCAGACGTAAGATCATATGAAACTTGCGGAGGTCGCTTTCGGTATGTTGAAAGATAAGATGGCTACAACACCAATACTCAAACATTTCAACTCGGAGAAAACGCCGATCGTCATCGTATATGCTAGTAAGTGGGGCATTTCCTCCGTACTAGTGCAATAGTATGATGAGATATATCATCCAGTCACATTAAAGAGCCGAACGTTGAAGCGAAACTGTTAAAAATAGTCTGTATACTTAATTATTATAATTAGGTAGGGCTATTTGTTTTTAGTTAGCAATCTGTATTTCTTACCTTTTAGGTGCTAAAATTACGGTATCCGTACTCGGTTCTGAGTACTGCCTATTTTGCACTGATAAGGTATGTAGGTAACACAGCTGTTGGAGTATAGTATACCATCAACTGATCATGCATATTCATGTTAGCCTAGCTAATCACTTCTCAATAAACTTTGCATTAGATAACTATCTAGTTGCATTCACTTCATCGGAATCTTAATAATCTCTCAACGGGTGTCACACTCGCAACCTAGCTGTAATTAGTTGCCGAGATATAGACAAGAGACGATTTGGTATATTTAACTATATTATACGACATTTACGACTCGAGTTTCCTACGTATCTACGCTACGATGGATACTTCCACCGCCGATGTGTCACTGTCATCAATATTCACGCGATCCAACTACGTGTTGTTGAAAATCTTCGTCGTCCATATGTCTGCACGTACTCTTGCACGCAGGTTCCGAGTACCACGTACTGCTGCGTAATATTCTAGTACAAACGAAAGGCTAACAATTAGCGTAACAGTGAGTAATCAAGTACGTAACGTAATCCAATTCTCCACTGTCCTTTAGCGACTTGAACGTAAGGACCAGCAACTCAATCCACTATCCACGAGAACGAGAACGAGAGAACAATTCCAGCTGCCTTTGCAGCGCACTAAAATCTCCACTTGTTAGTCAAACAATTCCAAGTGCAGTCAGCAGCGTACTTGTGCTCCACTAGTCCACGTGATAACGAAAAGGAAAAACAAATTCAGAAGTGAATTATTAGAATTAAGTATGCACCTAAAACTAATAGTAAGCAAATATGCAGTGTTTTGTACCTAACCTAAAGCTATGTACTATACATCACTTTTTCACCTGAAAGTCGCTTGACAACCAAAGCGGCGATGCTAGCTGCTGCGCAAAAAGCGCGCCCTTCCAACACTCCTTCTCGACTTTTCGGTGAAAAGCCATTATTCCATCGGAATCGCCAGCAGTCCCAGACCTTGTTGCGCGCGTCTCAGCTTCTCAGCACCTAGCGGCTTGGTAAAGATGTCAGCCAGGTTCTCGTCAGTGGGTCTATAGCTTGTCTTGATTATGCCATCCTTGAACTTCGATAATAGAAACTTCACTCGAATGTCCATGTGCTTTGTCTTGCAAGCTTTTCCATCTCCTTCCAGCATTTTGATAGCTGCTTGGTTGTCGCAAGCCAACTTCATTGGCAATGCAACCTTCAAACCCACTTCACTTGACATCTTGAAGCCTGTGAGCTCGCACAGAGCTATCGAAGCCGCGTAAATCTCTGCCTCCATTGTGGAGAGCGAGACGCAAGACTGTCGCTTGCATATCCAGTGCACTATGCACCCTTCCACAAAAAAAACTCCACCACTTGTAGACTTGCGATCCTCTTTTGAGCCCGCGAAATCAGCGTCACAATATCCTTCAAATCCAACCTCATTCTTACTAGATTTCGCGTTATCTCCATTCTCCAAGCGTAGATTCATACCCGCCGTGCCTTTTAGGAAGCGCAAGATCCCCTTCGCGGTCATCCAGTCCAACTTCGAGGGCGCATGTGCCCTGCTCGTGTCCTTTTGGACTGCAAACGCAATGTCCGGCCTCGAACAACGCGCGATCCACAACAAACTCCCAGTTAACGACTGAAAGTTCTTCACCGTCGGCGATCCATCCTTTCCGCTACTTGGCAACATCTCTTGATCCTTCAGGTTCTGGTCTTCGAACTCATATCCAATAGGCGTCTTTACTGCGTTAGCCTCTTCCATGCCGTACGTCTTGAGGAGGTCCTTGATCATTACCTCTTGATCCAGAAAGTAACCTTGATCTTCTTTGTATTCCACACGCATGCCCAAAAACTTTGTTACTTCACCCAAATTCTTGATTTCCAGGTCTTTTAATTCTTCGAAAAATTTCTTTACATGTTCCTGCTTCGTGCCCGTGACCAACAGGTCATCCACGTAAACTCCAACCACCACTGTTTCACCACGAACTTTCTTAAAATACAGACAACCGTCTGTGAAGCTCTGTTCGTAACCTTGGTTTAGTAACTTGGAGTGCAGGAGGCGGTTCCATTGCCTCCCTGCCTGCTTTAAACCGTAAAGCGTTTTCTTCAGTTTTAATACCACATTGCTCAAAATTTCAACTTGTAGTTCTTTAACCTTTTCAGGTTCCACCTTCATTCCATTAGGGGTGAACAAATAAATTTCATGTTCGTCCTCCAACGCTTTCACGTAAGCGTTGGGGATATCCCCGTGCATTTCCCGTACTTTCCACTTCCGAGCGAGCATCAAAATGAACCGGACAGTGGTCATTTCCATCACGGCGGCAAAGGTTAGCTCGTAATCCACCCCAAAACGCTGCTCATTTCCACAGGCCACTAACCTTGCCTTTTACCGTTCCACTTGTCCATTTGCATCCGTCTTAATTTTATACACCCACTTGGAGTGAAAAGGCTTCGAATTTGGGGGTTTCTTCACGATTTCCCACACGTCGTTTGCCTCCAACGCCTTTATTTCTTGGTCCATGGCGTCGACCCATTTTTCCGCGTCCTGGCGACCCATCGCATCCCGATAATTCATAGGGTCGACTTCCATCATCATATTGACGGTTTCTCCAATTTCGTTCGCGTCATCGTCACTTTCTTTTTTCCTTTCCGCCTGAGCCATGCGCTCGGCGTACTGGCGCATAAAATGGCGGTCCCTCGTCCAACGCGGTTTCCGCGCCTTTTTCTTCCTTTCCACCTGCTCGACGCTCGCGGACCGCGTTGCTCCTTCTGACTCTTGGCTCCTTGGCGGTCCATCCGACTTGCATTCATTGTTATCCGAGACAAGAATTCTTGGTGTGATCTCCGCACTGCTCTCTTCGTCTTCTCTGACCTTTAACTGGCGATTTTGAACGTCTGTGAGCGTGTCAACATTCTTCACGTGATGCGTCACGGTCACCTTTCGCTCAGCCTTCAAGTAGACCTTAAATCCCTTTTTCTTCTCACTACGACCGATAATTACGCCAACTTGCGCGCGGTGCGCCAGCGTGTTCTTGCCAGGGTTCCTGTACACCGTACATGGTGACCCAAAAGTAACAATGGCGCCCAAATTTGGCTTGTTCCCTGTCAACAATTCGAATGGCGACATCCGTCTAGGATTAGCACTTGTTGGGGTGCGGTTCAGCACATATGCTGCGTATTCCGCCGCATACCCCCAGAACAATATATTTAAGCCACTTCCAAACAACATGCACCGGGCCATATTCATTACGGTCCGATGCATGCGTTCGGCCTTGCCGTTGCTCGCTTGGTTCCCGGCCTCGCTAATCTGTCGAGCGATGCCGGTACTGTGACAAAAATAATCCACATTTCGGTACTCGGCTCCACCATCAGTTCTCAGAACGTGAATTTTGCAATCGAATGTCCTTTCGATAAACGCCAAGAAGTGTTCGAATTTCTTGGCGGCCGTGTCCTTGCTCTTCGCCAGAAATATTCTGGTATAATTACTTTTAAAGTCAATAAAGTTGACTAAGTAACGGTTGCCTAGCCGATCCTTTGGTGTGATGGGACCTTTGAGGTCGGAACAAATCACACCACCGATCCGGTCTATAGGCGCGTTTTACCGCTGTCCTTTTTTGCTTGGTCATTCTTCGTCTGTTTCCCTTGGGCGCAGGTGACGCAGTGCCTGCGCGTCTCATCCGTGATCCGAATTCCGTATTCGGGATCCTGCGCCAACTTGAGAATTCTTTCGAAATTCAGGTGACCCATTCGCAAGTGAAAATGCATTAGGGAAACACTTTGAATGTCATCTTCCGGTACGTAATTGTCCTCAATCGGGTATTGTACCGACATAATCATCTCTTTATAAGTTTTCTTGAGACGATCCACTTCACCGTCCACGGTGAACACATTGTTTACTGCACGGACTCGGGTAATCGGCGCGCGTGTGTCATTTCTGACCAGCGTCCTTTCTCCGTTCACGTAGTCAATCTCGAAACCGCCCTTTTCGAAAGCTCCATACGAGAAAATACTTCGAGCGGCTCCTTCTACGTAAAATACGTTCTTGATTTTCACTCGAGTCTCCACGTCTCCGTGCATAAAACGAATAAAAATGGTGCCCTTCTTGTTTAGGACGAATGTCTTTCCATCCACCTTGTGGCACTGTCGATCGACGGTCTTTACGTAGAACAAACAAGTGATATCTGGTGTAAGATGCCAACTTGCGCCGCTGTTGAGGATCCACGTATCTTGACCGGGCCCTATCTCATCACCAGCGATCATCAAAGCGTAATCCTCTTTCTGGACCTTTTTCTTCTTTGGGAAATCTCTTTTGAGATGCCTCCGCTCGCCACACCCGTAGCAGCCGCGACTTTTAGTTTGTAGAGCCTTTTTAGGCTTCTCCACAATCATGTTGACCGTTCCGGTCCCGTTCCCTCACTGACGTCGGCTGTTGAACTCAACAGCCTGCGCAAACTGGCAAATCTCTTCGGCTTGCCGCAGATAGTCCGTACGCAGGTGGTTATAGCGGGACATCAGCACGCTTGACAGCTCAGACATGGCATGGTAGATAATATTATCTAGCACCATCGCATCACAGTTTGACCCAACTGCGTCCTCCACTGCTGTCAAATACAAGAAGTGGTCCGCCCAGCTTCTTCCTGGTGCCTTGCGCGCACCAAGCAGCTTCATTCCTTCTTCATGCGTTATGCGCACGCTAAATGCGTCTAGCATCTTGTTCATTATATGCCATAATGCTGGCTCTTCTTGCCACCAGCTTTCGGCAAACCGGTCGTAATACGCTTTCGCTGGGCCAGCTAAATAGTGGCCCAGCAACTCGACCTTGATATCTTCGGTCCATCTGAAACCGCAACACTCCTCGGCGACCGATATTTGCCGGAAATACTTGGTTTCCCAGCCCCAAAAACTAGACCCAAGGCCCTTATACGCTTCGGTCCCGTCGAACGGCCGAAGTTGCAACTTCTTTTCCTTGGCCGTCAACGGCCTCGGCATTCCATAGTGCCTTGCGTGCACATTCACAGGCGGTACATAAGCCTACTGCACGTTACCGGGCCCTGTGTACGCTGCCTGGGCATTCCCCGGCACTGCATAACCTTGCTGCGCATTCGCAGGCACTGTATATCCCGGCGGCGCATTCCTAGGCGCTACATACGGCGGCTGCGCGTTCCCAGGCGCTGGATATGCCTGTTGCATGTTTATGGGTGCCGAACGCGCCCGCTGAAATTGACTCGCTGCATGGTGTTGCGTGAACACCTTCTGCGGCTGGACGTAGGTGTTACCGGGGTTCGTGCCCCCACCTCGTGCGAACACGTCCTTCCCCGCCTTGCTAATATTTTTGAAACACACTTTTCTAGTGCTTCCGGCGTTAGCGTCCTCCTTTTCTTCGTCGCTGCCATCCAAGGAGGCCAAGCTCATCTTGGTGTCCCCCTTCGACGCAGGCACTGTAGTTCCTGCCGATGCGCCCTTAATCAGCGACGACTCCAAGTCGTCAAAACGACACCTCAACCCCGCATACAACTGCATCATATCTTCTGGGGTGACTGTCCGAACCGTTGAGTTACTACCCCCATTTGGGCTCATAACCTGTTGAAAATCTTCGTCGTCCATATGTCTGCACGTACTCTTGCACGCAGGTTCCGAGTACCACGTACTGCTGCGTAATATTCTAGTACAAACGAAAGGCTAACAATTAGCGTAACAGTGAGTAATCAAGTACGTAACGTAATCCAATTCTCCACTGTCCTTTAGCGACTTGAACGTAAGGACCAGCAACTCAATCCACTATCCACGAGAACGAGAACGAGAGAACAATTCCAGCTGCCTTTGCAGCGCACTAAAATCTCCACTTGTTAGTCAAACAATTCCAACTGCAGTCAGCAGCGTACTTGTGCTCCACTAGTCCACGTGATAACGAAAAGGAAAAACAAATTCAGAAGTGAATTATTAGAATTAAGTATGCACCTAAAACTAATAGTAAGCAAATATGCAGTGTTTTGTACCTAACCTAAAGCTATGTACTATACATCACTTTTTCACCTGAAAGTCGCTTGACAACCAAAGCGGCGATGCTAGCTGCTGCGCAAAAAGCGCGCCCTTCCAACACGTGTACTCACACTACCACACCACACTAGCGACCATATTAGCACTATGCGTACTCATCAATCTATCTTCCAAAGGCTTATTGTATGTCACTGCATCACCCGCGCATGTTGTGATATTCTCGGTATTACCTAAGTGGAATGGTTGCCTTTTAACCAATCATGGGATACAATGTCTAAAGAAGACCAATCAATATTTTGGGGTCGGGGCTGATTAAAGAAAAGGTCGGGGCTGGATAACGGATCCCTTTTTGTAAAGACAGCTTAAGTGAAGACATCCGCCGCGTGGCATCCGTCTCGCCTTAGCCATTTCTCACGCAAGGTCCTACCTGGTCAAAACTATCAGTCCAGGAAATGTAAGACCTCTGCTGCGATTACAACTTTCTACTGTAAGGCCTTTGACTCAATAGCGCGCACCGATTACGAGACTACGAATGGACGAAAGTCGTCGCGAAAAAATCGCCTGGATGATGATACTTAGGTAAAAACGCGGTTCATAGATTTTAGCGGGTGGATGTCGCATCCCGGATTGAAGTGATCTCGTTACTAAGTCAGACTATATGGGATGTAAAATTTTCTCTATAGCTATCGTCTGAAAAAGCAGTTTCCTACTTCATCTGTGTTTGTATCTGGAGGTGGGTTTCTATGCTATAAATTCAACTGCCGTTGTAGCTTCATAAACCAAGAAACGGCGGCGGTTCTCGTACCTGCTGCTGCATTCATTGATCGTATATTTGAACTCCGTGAGCCAACAGGTGGCCCGGAATCTTCGACAAAACTGTACGCACAATTCCCTCGAGCCGCGTCCCGTGACTGACTCCGTAGAAGCTTCAACTCGATGATGCCATTCTGACTCGTTTTGTTCCTCCCCTTCTCCTTTATACATCGCATAGCACCCCGTTTGGCGTCGAGCATTGACATCCACTTCTTGTAATCCAGATTGAGAAAACTCGTTGTTCTGGTTCAGCCTTCAAAGGCAAAATGCAAAGTGGGCATTCAAAAAGGTCCAGTCCTGCCTACCCTGTCCCCCGCTGCTCTCCTACCTGGGCGGCTTCCTCGAGCCGGCCCCCTAGGGTCTGACCTAGCGACACTTGCAAACCAGCAGAAACGGCCTCCCGTTCCGCTTCAACATGCAGGATTCTACTGTCCCTGATTGGTCACAAAGCGGGATCTGTCCAATCTGGAAAATGTAAGGAAATACAGGAACATTGCTGGCGCGCTCCTCGAGCTAGCAATGTGACTTGTGCGCGTCGCACAACACTCGCGGTCGTACATTTATTTACACGTCCGACAGTAGGATTCGCCCAGGAGATTCATCTTTGGTGTGCCCGGGAGCACGAGATTCAATTAATTCGTGCAATCGCCAGACGAAAAACGAATAGCCCACATTCATGGGACAATAGTCGGCATACTTTTGTCCGATCCGTTCCAAAGTATTGATAGAAAGGGAGGAATGGCTCGACCCGTCGAGAGCAAACAGGTGGAGCGAGACGTTGCATCCACGGAACAACTTTCCGTGGCCGTGGTCGTACAGAAAATATCCAGTGCGTTGAAACAACGCGAAGGTTAAAGCACTAAACGTGTTTCGAAAACTCTCGACGGGGGGGGGGTCATATACTCAGGTTCAAAGTTCTGTTTCTCCCAATGCGACCCGAGACACCAGACTTTATCTTGCTGTTCAATATCCGCCCCTTAGAGCGTGTCGCACCCAAAATGTGTAGGGGCAAAATTGCGCGGAAAAGCTAAGGGCGAACGTATTTCAAGCATAACCGTTGCCACTTGAGCTTTGTAGTCTCTCTTGGCGGTACGAAGCTGCAAGGACAGAAATGCGTCGTGCCAAACGTTGGTCGATCGAATTGATCTTTTGACACGACGACGCGAGCTCAAGCGTCCGTCCTACAATCCGCCGTCGTGGTGGATCGGACATAGAGGAGAAATTCTGTGTCGTCCACGCCATGGAGTCCGTGGCATGGCACTTGCCATGGCGACAATTTGGTTGTGGACAGAACGTGCGATAGTACTTAGCGCTGAAATGAGTCACGGGTATGGGTAAGTTCTAAATGATTGGAGGTTATGGCATCGTCTTCGGATAGTGCACGTCGTTGACGGGGTGTTTCAAATGGATGAGTCTTACCATAGAATTCACGATTCGAAGCTAGTTAATGTGTTTCAAATGGATAGATGAAAATGTTCGATCTTATGCGTTTCAGACATGACGCGATAGTTTTGCGCGTCTCAAGATAGGTATAATAGCGTACTACGCGGTTAACTCCAATGAACAAACTCCAAGTAACATTATCTCAACTAACGTCTGTTAGACAGTGCAATCCGAAACCAAAACCACCTCGAGAAAGCGAAACGAGAAAGCTAGTCCACCGTAATTTCCGCGACAATTGTCCAATCGACTGTGTCCATATGAAAGGGAACTTTTCATCGAGAAAAGTAACAGTGATTAAATTAGATTTACGGCCTAAAACTTAATCTAACTCAATGTATATATATGCATTTGAGTATTACCCAATTACATTTTAGGTAATACTCCATTACATTCTGGGTAATACCAAATTTCCGGTGTCTGGAAAGCCGTAAATCGCCCAAAAATGCTCGACGCGTGATTTTAACAGAAAATGTTGTTGACACGCACGCGCCCATGTTCGACAAGGAGCAGAGAATGGTGGGGTACACTATTTTCCTATTTGGACTCTATTTTTAAGGTCTAGAGTTTGAAGGTTTCAAGTCACGACCTCGATTCATGTGTACCACACTATAAGCAGCTACGTCTTACCTAGGCTCCTTGCATTTTGGAAACAAGCAATGAAGGCGCTGATCCTAGTGGGCGGCTTCGGCACGCGGCTCCGGCCACTCACGCTGTCATGCCCGAAACCTCTTGTCGAGTTCTGTAACAAGTCCATTGTGATGCACCAAGTCGAGGCACTCGTGGCGGTACGTCGTTCTCAAACAAAGAAGCGTCCATGGAAACGTGTTGGTGACCGTTCGATGGGTTCGTTGTCAACTATTGTAGGTGGGGGTGACGGAAGTTATCTTAGCAGTCAACTACCAGCCTCAAGTGATGTTGGCGGCATTACAGTCCATGGAAAAGAAGGTATGAACAAATCTTACCTTGAACACGTGGCAGTGAAGCTGAGCTCGCTTGTATGGAATCCTGTTCTTACCATCGCAGTACCAAATCAAGATCTCGTGTTCTCACGAGACCGAGCCACTTGGCACGGCTGGACCATTAGCGCTTGCGCGCGACCTGCTCGAGGATGGGGATCCGTTTTTTGTCTTTAACAGCGATGTCATTTGTGAATACCGACTGCAAGAGTTTCTGGAGTTCCACAAGTCTCATGGTGCAGAGGGTACGCTTTTAGTCACGCGCGTGGACGAGCCGTCAAAATATGGCGTCGTCGTTTCCGACGCTGATGGACAAATTCAGCGCTTTGTCGAGAAGCCACGGGAGTATGTCGGGAACAAGATTAATGCAGGGATTTACATCTTTAATCGCGAAGTGCTCGATCGGATCCAATTGCGTCCAACGTCGATTGAGAAGGAGATTTTTCCTCAGATGGCAGCCGAAGGAAATTTATTTTCAATGGTCCTGCCTGGTTATTGGATGGATATTGGCCAGCCAAAGGATTTTCTAGCGGGCATGTGTCTCCATTTAGACTTTATGGAACGCACAAATGCCGAGACATTATCAACAGGCTCCAAGTTTATTGGTAACGTGTTAGTGGATCCCACTGCAGTAATTGGCGAGGGGTGCCTTATTGGTCCAAACGTCGTCGTGGGTCCCGACTGTGTCATTGAAGATGGTACGATCACCGCGTCTTGAACATCTCGTCAAAAAACTGTATTGCTGACGATGACATTACTAGGTGTTCGACTTTGCCGGACAACGCTTCTTCGTGGCGTGACGATTCGCGCAAACTCTTGGATCCATTCAAGTATTATTGGATGGGGCTCAACAATCGGCCGTTGGGTGCGTGTTGTTTTTGTGTGCGGTGTTGGGGTACGTACATTTGAGAGGTACTTACTTGTCTGATGATGTTAGTGCCGAGTCGAAGGAATTACTGTTGTGGGAGAAGATGTCCAGGTGAAAGATGAAAAATTTATCAACGGCGGCTTAATCTTACCCCACAAAGCCATCTCGACCAGTATTCCGGATCCAGGTACTATCGTCATGTAACGGGTGGGGCAAGAGTAAACGAGATCGTCATTTTTTCACTTACTGGTTGCATGTACGCATCTTCACAAAGTGCAATTAAACGATGATCGCGACTTTAGATTGCTTTCAGGTTATAACCTAATTTTCGTACGCAACATTCAAATGGGATACTAGCCAAAGCTTACTTTACCGCATCGTTTCTTCTTCCTTCGAGTCCGATGAAGATGAGAACGTGAGAGTTGAGTGGTCATGATTTAGAGTGGGTGAAATTGGACGCTCGGTTTCCACTCGAATGCGGAGCTGCTGCAGTTCCGATTCCCATTCATTCTCCAGGTGATCGATGTCATGCCGCGACGTCTGGATTTCATCTACCGTCCCGGCGTAACATTCGCCGGCAGCTTTACGATGTTTAGCGCGATCGCGACGACGGTAGACGCCTTTAAGTGCTTCTCCAAACGCAACCATGACCAATGCAAACACCATGGAAAACATCCACTCATACCATTCGATATGAGAGAAACCAAACAGGTCGTCACTGATGACAGGAATGTTCGTGACTGAGAGGGTCAATGCTAGCGAGCCGATAGCAGCCATCTGCATCCATTTGTTGCTAAACATATCCTTGAAGACGGATTTTGTAAAGCTGCGTGCTGTATATGCTCGAAGCATCTCCATTGTCGTGATGTACACGAATGCCATCGTCTGTGAGCGCGACGTCCCTGTCGATACGCACTCGTAATTCCCGCCGTAACATAGCAACTCGTCGCTCTCATAATAATTTAGAGAACGGATGTTTTGAGGGAAAAGATAGGTGCCATTGAGATCGCGGGCTCCGCAGTTAGTGAACACTTGTCTTGGATGGCCTAGCCCCATCCAGCGAGAACATACCACATTTCTAAAAGCTTCTTCACCCTCGTCGATGCTGGCAGTGATGTCATCAAGTAAAACTTTCTCGAAATTCCAGTAGAGACCGCATGTAAACACTATCAGCGCCCCACAAGCAATCAAAAACGCATTCGACAACACAAGAACCCAGAGACGACCAAAAATGATGCGCTCTGAACGAGGCCGCGGCCGTTCCGACATTACCGTCCCATCACCCTTCTCTAGACTGAGTGCCACAGCCGCCATACCATCAGCAAATAGGTTTAATACTAGAATTTGCAAAGGTTCCAAAGGATTGGGCATGCCAACGGCAATCGCTACGAAAATGAGAGTTATTTCACCAAAGTTAGTCGATAACAGGAAACACACAAAGCGTTGAATATTGCCGTATATCTCACGGCCTTTTTCGACGGCTGAAACAATACTACAGAAGTTATCATCTGTTAAAATCATATCCGACGCTCCCTTGGCAACAGCTGTACCAGCAATTCCCATTGCCACACCAATGTCAGCTTCTTTAAGCGCGGGTGCGTCGTTGACACCATCACCAGTCATCGCAGCCACGTGACCTTGACGCTGCAAGGACTTAACTATCTCGATTTTGTCTTCTGGTTTCGCACGAGCAAATACTGACACTTGCCTGGTAATATCATCAAGCTCAGCATCGGGAAGATAGAGATTCTGACGCGGACGCAAAAGACTGCAATCCACAGCTTGAGCTTCAGCGTCCATTCCTGGTGACAACAAGTCAATTTCACGAGCAATAGCGACGGCCGTCTTTAAGTAGTCTCCCGTGATCATAACGGTGCGAATGGACGCTCGACGAGCAATTTGAATTGCACCTTTGACACCCGCTCTCGGAGGATCAATGGAGGCAACGAGGCCAACAAAGATAAGAGATTCACACAGAGCTTCGAACTTCGCATCCACATCTTCTTCATCACTTGAAAAAGGCATCTTTTCCAGCGGACGAATAGCAACAGCAAGGACGCGGAGTGCCTGGGAGGACAGCGTGTCAACAGCCTTTAAAATATGGTCGCGATCAAGGTCATGCATGGTGGCAATAGTACCATTTTGACGTAACACTTGAGTGCAGCACTCAAGCACGTAATTCGGAGCTCCTTTAACGTTTGCAACCATAGTTGTATTAGCAGGCAATCGCATCTTGTCTAACCGAGGTTGCTGTTCTCCAGCAGGTAACCCGTTGACAGTGATCATCATCTTTCTCGTAGACGAAAAGGGTACTTCGGTCAGACGAGGATACGTTTTCATCGCTTCCTCGCGCCAGATACCTGCTTTGGCGGCTGCCACAACAAGGGGAGCTTCCGAAGAATTTCCCATAGGTACCCATAATGAAGCACCGGTATCGCTTTTCTCTTGCTGCAAGCTTGTATTGCTACACAAAACGGAAGACAGTAACATAGTGCTGACTGGGCTAAACCCAGATTGCGCCTTAATTTGGCTGTTGCCGTTACAAAGAATGTCGCCGTAAGGGTTAAAGCCCGTGCCGGTAATATTAAATGTGACCGAGTCGCTCCACAATTTGACCGCAGTCATTTTACCTTCAGTCAAAGTACCTGTTTTGTCAGTACAGATGACCGAGCTGGCACCAAGTGATTCAACGGCCGCAAGTTTTCGAACAAGGACGTTCTTCTTCACCATGTCGGCAGTACCTGTGGACAAACAAATTGTAACAACCATAGGGAGACCTTCAGGAACTGCGCTCACGGCTAGAGAGACCGCAATCATCACCACGTACAGCCAGACTGCACGATCTGGGTGCTTGGGATCCGCGTTATTACGCACCATTCCGACAATGAAGACAACCACGCAAATGCCCAGCACTATGGTTCCCATAAACACACCTAGACTGTGTAGACTTTGCTGCAAGGGAGTCATCTTGGGAGTATATTTGTCCACGAATCGATGCCAGCAGTTCGGACGCTTCCCACGATCACCGCTCCCGTTTTCTTTCAATAGCGAGGCAATAGATCCAACACGTGTAGACATCCCCGTTTCAACAACAACGCCAGTTGCATTACCGGTTGCAACAGAAGTGGAAGCGAAAACCATGTTGTCTGCAGTCAGTTTTTCACAGCGGCTCAAGTCAGCGTCGTATTTCTTGAGCACGTCCTCAGATTCTCCCGTCAAAATCATTTCATTCACCTTAAAGTCCGAGCTGAGAGTGAGACGAATATCAGCCGGTACAATGTCTCCGGTAGTCAACACGACAATGTCACCAGTGACAAGTTGATTGCTAAGAATTTGCATTTGACGGCCACCATCCCGAATAACGACGCACTGTGGACATGTCATTTTCTGAAGCGCTTCAAGAGCATTACCGGCACTGCGCTCTTGAGCCGTGGCAATGACTGCATTTAGCGTAACAATCGCAATGATTGCGACACCTTCCACGTACTCTTGTAAAGATATTGAAGCCACTGCCGCAACGAGTAGTAGACCAATGATCACATTCGTAAACTGGAGCAAGAAAGTGACATACAGAGGGGCTTTCTTCTCTTCCTCCAACGAATTCAGACCATTGACCTCTAGTCGTTTGCGAGCTTCATCCGTGTCAAGGCCACGAGTAGCATCCACATTAAAATGCCTCAGAATCGTCGGAAGCGGCTTGTCATGCCAATTCCATTGATCCTTTTGATGGTCCACATTGAGATAAGTGTCGCGGGTTTTCAACGGGTCTATCGCTACAAGCCGCTCCGCGTCGCTCATGAATCGATCCCGATGTGACTGGGCATCGGCTTTGTTCCAAGCAAGTGGTACTTCTTCAGTTACTAGGATATTCTTCTTGATCGCATCCAAGACAACGGCACTGTTTCTAGGTGTGCGCACTGCAACGTACGAGAAAGACGAGGAACGCGGCATCTCCTCGTCCTCGTCCGCGTCTAGTAGCGACGCCGCTTGGTTCACTTTGTTTGCGTCCCCCCATGACTGTCGACCATTCAAGTCGGGCGGGTCAACCATTCAACGGGGAACGAAGGTGAGGGCAAGAGATTAAGAGTGAAGGTCAGACGTTGAAGTTGCTGCTGCCCAGCAAATTGGATAATGGGAGATACCACAAGGCGGTCCGATATAGCCCCGTGCGGTAAAACCTCCTAAACGTCATGTTTCCCTTCGGTCCCGCCCTTTCCCAGATTAGAAATGCCCGTTTTCTGACACGTCCAACCCGCATTTTTTTCCTAAGTAACCCATCTTATGTCGCCATGGCTTGTCCGTCCGCGTTGATTACTAACGCTACTTTTTCGCTCCTCGAAAAGCCGATAGGCGGACTACTTTAGGAAACTTACATTAAGTACGCGTTACTTCACGACATGGGTTGAAAATGAAACTGGACGTTGCCCTGCACAGGCTGGAAGGCCAGGGCGTGGTCGCCTGTCTGGTCTGACTCGACGACGGCCGGTGCGAGCGTCGCGTCCGCATGCTGCTCGTCTTCGTGCTCAAACCACGTGTCTATTAAGTGCGCCGCCATGCTACTCACATCCTCGTTCGGGTCGTACGAGAGCTCTTCTATCTTGGCGAGACAACCGCTTTCTTCGACGGCAATGCGACCTTGCTGGGCATCCTTTTGTAACAAGCTCTCGATGGCTTCTAAGATGACGAGCTCGACCATTGGATCTTCCCACTCTTCCAGGAGCGGACAAAAGGATTGAAACACCCCCATCCGCACGACTTCGTGGACAAACTCGACGTTTGCTTTCACAATCATGTTGCACATGGCCCACGTTGCTTCGCGTTTCACGCCATACTCTGCCCATGACAGTTGCTCCACGAGGCTCGCCACGACGCGAGGTGCATTCATCATGGCACTCACCTGCTCTTCTTGTCCCCCTGCAATATTGGACAACATCCAGCACGCTTCTTCACGGACGGCACGACTCGTGGTGGCCATTACGCTCGGAATCACTTGTAGCAACTTGGCATCGATCACAGCTTGAGAGAACGCAATCTCGGCCGAGACAATGTTCCCCAGGAGTCGCAGAACCGGTGCGAGGATGATACTGCTTTGAGAAATGTACAAGAGCTCCACGAGACGGGGACATAAGCCAGCACTGACAATGCCGTCCACGAGGCTACTATCGTGTAGCGTCATTTCCACGAGTGCCCAGCAACTGTCGCACAGTGTCAGCACCTGTTCATCCAAGAGATCCGTTTCCTCGTCTTCGTCTTCATCGTCCCCAATGGCATCGTCCATCACTTGCAAGGGCCGCATGTCGGTCTTTTTCGCTTGGAAAACCATATTCTCCCCCGTCTCGTAATTCACGTCCACGTCCATCACTTCCACCGTCGTGTCATCCACTTCCCGCACAAATCGCACCACGGCAATGTCGTTGGGAGCGGGTTTCCCCGTGGTAATCTACGTAGTAAACAAAGAAAAAGAATCTCATGGTCACTCTCCCTCCTTGCTTGTCCATGTCACGAGCACACGTCAACGTACCTCAAAGATCCGCCACGGAGCAATCGCCGCGGCTGGTTTAAACTTGATGGTCTCGCTCGGACCATTTGCAGACACGAATTTGCTCACTTTTTCATTCGATAATTGCAGGATAATACTCGCCAAGACTTGCATCATGTCGCGTTTCGTCTCGGGTCCCATGACACCACGTTTGTCCATCACGTCTGGGAACTCGACGAGACTACGGAGGAGCCACACAGCCGCACGCCGGAGCGCTGGTGTTGCCATTCGAATGTGGGGCAAGACCAGACTTGGGGGACATAATTTCACAATCTCCTCGCAGCACGTCGTCGAGGCCGACGCGATATTCCCAAGACACCACGCCACTTGAATCTGGAGCTCGGAAATGCCCGATTGAAACAATTGCACGAGCTTTGGCACGGCACCGGCTGCAATCACGGCAGTGGCTTTATCCATGGACGAGATGAAACGGAGGGCAAAGGCTGCGTCCGAATGTAATTGCACGGCGTTCGGGCTTGTGAGCTCCTCTTCTAAGATCGCAACAAAGGACGGCAAGGCGGCTAAGATGGTACACCAGAGTCCTTTGTGTTGGGAATCATTCTCATCAAAGAGCGGTGGGACGCCACTCGAGAGCAAATAGACGAACGCGCGCATCGATTTCTGTCGTGTGAGAGCATCGGGACGTTGGATGCCTGCAAGTACGTGCCAAGAGATGTCAACAAATGTCTCATTTCAATTAAGTATACACAAACGTCGTACCCAGGAGCAAGGCTTGGGACCGTGATGCTAAATTAAGCAACAGTTCCTTCCGACTAGCGGTCTGCGCCGCGGCTGTTGGATGATTCGATTTGAGATTGCGACGAGTAGCATACGCGTCCTCCTTCTTGGCCTTCCGGATGGAGAACATGGTCTGTTGGCGGTTCCGACGGCCCGTGAGCATCCCGACATTGCCGCCCACCTTGACAAACTTGCGCGTCTTGGTGGTCGACATGGCGCTGACTCACTTAGTTTGACGATCCCGCAAACTTTAGAGATACGTTAACGAGAAATTGAGAATAAGTGCGACATTCCAGTGCAACATTCATGCAAACGTATTGGACAAAGTGCACCCACAACTTGGAATGATCCGTTTTGATTGGTAATTATTACATGATTTATGAAAAAGAGGACTTAGGTACACTTAGGTGTGTGTGGACTAATTATAATACATGCACCTAAACAAACGAAAAGAAGTGTTGCGTCTGTACCGCGCGATCCTCGACACTTCGCGCATGTTTCCACACAGCAATGACAAAGGACAACCATGGGCGACCATCTTGCAACAAAACGCGCGGATAGAGATTGAGCAAAATCGATATGAGACGGTAAAAAGTTACATCGTGGATAGAGAAATATCACAATGGGACCTAATTTTGTTATCTCTGTCAATTTACCGGTACAGGACAGCGAAACGATCGCCAAGCGCATCCTCTTTGGCTGGAAATGTTTACAAGAAGTTCGCGAGAAGGTGTCCAAAAGTAGCAAACAAATCACGACAGATGGGGTCCTAACTACGTCATTGTTGGTTTCTTGCAGATGATGGAAAAGCAGCAAGAACTCTCAAAAGAAGATAACACCAAGGAATCTTAATCACACACACACACCCCAGAAAAAAATATTAAATCATCACCATACAAACTCGTATCTTGAATGTCAGAAAAAGAGAAACTAGTTTTTCAATAACCAATTCATTCATAATAGCGGCACGAAATGTGACTTCTACATGGGCGATTCATAGACTTTCCATCCTACATGAGCTCATTCGCGCATGTCTCAATCCACACGTGGTACGTTGCTTTTGTTCCAAAGCTGCTCCAACGCTTTTGGCCACATGGCCTTGCTTGAGCGTTTCGACGTCGGGCATTGGTACAACACCTTTATTTTCTCGAGCACTCTTTGTAGCTTCCTCGTCTTCCTCCTCCTTTCTCCACTCTCTAATTCATCGGACGAGTTTCCAGCCTTTCGAACAGCTTCTGCTATGCGACGACAGTTTTCTAGCTGGTGCATTCTCCTTCGCGAATACTTTCGTCTTGGGACTTGGCTCATCATTATTGTGTCAATACTCACTTCAGAGTCACTTAAGTCAACGTGTTCATCAAACGGATTGTTTTTCATCTCACTTCCTACGACAGCGCTCGTTTTTACCTCCCAACGAGCTCCAAGTGGTTGTTCGTTTGCTTCCAGACAGCCGAGAACTTCGAGGATTGGCTGGGGTGTTTCAACGTCTCGGCTCCTTCCGCTTGGTTTACAGGAGCATGTGGATCATCGGACATGATGCTGCCGTCGGATCCACTTGTTCATTGAAGGGTTGATTCATTAACGTGCGTAAGAGATTTTGTAGCGTTCACGGTGCGAGTCCGACCGTCATGAGACCCCGACAAATCGTTTTCACTCGAGTCTTTCCTTGCGGATATCGTCACTATCGTCGAATTTGCTCGAATGCTTATCATCCACGTGCGTCGCCATTGCTCTAGCTGCTTCGAGGACTGAGCGCGATGTACCGATAGATATCGCTGCGTCCGGTTAAGAAAAAATAAAAATAAGTGGTCGTACAATTTTTGGCCTCTTCGACTCGAAAAACAGAAAAAGGCGTCCAAAGTTATCGACATGTATATTTGACAAACGCTTTATCGTTCATTCGTCTGCGCCACTCTAAAGCTTTCGAGCCGCATCTCTTTCAGCTTTGCGTCTCTGCCGCCGCTCTTTTTTGCTCATTGTCTTGCAAACTGCATTCTTGTCCGGTCCAGCTGTTACACTTACTTTGTCAGCGATAGAAGTCGCGACTTGATCTATTTCGTCGTCTGTAGGTGACTTTAACATAATGATCTGATTCAATGCTTTTTCATTTCGAGGGGAAAGAATGTGCGTTTGCCATCGCTATACATTATGTCCAGCAAAAAAAATACGTAATCCTTTTTTTCAGCAGAAAAAGACTATTTTTTTCGAAAAAAAGAAAGCGTTTCGACATACCTTGGCAAAATCGTGCCACCGATAGCCATCACAATCGAGTTCAATCGATAGTGGTAGACAATCAGGGTCGAGAGGATCTGCTAGTGCTCGTACACTGTCATAATGATCTTCACCGTGATAAGCGACGTGAATAATTCGCGTTGGTTTCAACCGATCACACTCAATGACCATTAACTGAGCATTGGGTTGATCTTGATGTACTACGACATAGACTTGAAAGAGTCGCGCAGTAGCATAAAGTTCCGGATTCCCACCCCAGGTACCATCTTCTCGCATCCGTTCACAATACTACACAAAGATGCAAAAAGTGGTATTTTTTGTCCAAAATAGTCCAAATCTCTCTTTTTCTTGCATTTTTACCTTTTCAAACTTTTCTTCATTTTCCATGAACGGCTCAAAGTCATCACGATGGTGCTCTATATAATTCACAACTTTCTATTCAATAAGAAAAACAAGCAGCAATGAGCAACAAAAGTAGACAAACGTTGTCCAAAAAAAGTTGAAACTGACGTCACGAACTTGTTCATGTTCATACTGCGTGCCGAACAGTTGGTCACTTAACGCGCTACACGATATGGTGCCATTCGGTACGTTTGAAATGGCAGCTTGGATGGCTCAACCCACAAACGTACCGAAAGAGACAATTCCCGTCAGCCTCCACTTGCTGTATGCATTCGTTTGTCACTCTTTTTTAGACCGAAATAGTGTCAATCTTACGTGTAGCTTACAACCCATTTGAGCCAATTGTGTCCGCATGCGCTGCAGAACGTCGTCCGTTAGGTTAGTCACTAGAACCTTTTGCTTCTTGTCTTTGTTATGGTTCGAAACGTGGCAACGAAGCTTCTGGCAGAGTTCACAACACCAAAAAAAATGTTTGGAATAAGTTACATGTACCCAAAAGGATGGACGTACGAATGAATCGCACGTACTCGACGAGCTTTCTTCATCGTATTGCGCGCCATAATTGTTTAGAAACGGCCTGTTCGCAATAGAATCAAATCGTGGAGTTTCAACCAATCAGCACTCGGTTGACTGCTGAGCCAGTCACTATAATAGAAATGGTCGAAACGCGGCGGACGTCGCGCCGTCTTCAAAAGAAAGCAACGACGGAGGCCGTCAAATCGTCGCCTCCTGCCTCTTCTCGTCGCCAAAGTGCTCGTTTATCACGTCTCACACCTTCTCCCAGCAGCAGAGCGAAAGAAGAGATAAAGAAAAAGAAGAACGAGAAGAAAAAGGAGATAAAAGAGAAGAACAGTGTCGACGTGGTAACACAAGTGGAATCTGTCGCTATAGCTGCAGTGAAAAACGAAGAAAAGATCCGATTGGACCGTGGTATCGAGAAAGAAGAAGAAGAACCAGACAAAGAGAAGGAAGAAAAAGATGGCGGAGACAAGAAAGATGGAGGAGAAGAAGGAGAGTCGACAAAAGAGAAGGATGTAAAAGAAGAGAACAAGGACGACGTTGCAGTGAAAATGGACTCGGTCGATGCTGTCGAAAACGAAGAAATGATCTTACTGGAGAGCGTCGACGAGAAGGAAACGAACGAGAAGGAAGAAGCGCACGCGAAGAATGAGAAACTCAGGGAGAGGAAAGAGGAGAAGAATGACGAGGCGGGAACGGTCGTCGATTCGGTACCTGCAGCTGCAGTGGGAAACGAAGAAATGACCTTATTGGATAATGCCGACGAGGAGGAAGAGAAGGCAGAAGAAGAAGAAGAAGAAGAAGAAGATATAGAGCATTATGTACGTTTCAATGTCTCCCGTATCCCAAACTTGCTCTCTAAAACTGTTGTGTGAGGATCTTTCAGGCTCTTCTTGCTGCTTCAGGGCTCACGTTCTCCACTAAAGGAAACGATCAACTGCCATGCTCATCCACTCCATCGTCCATGTCTTCCAAGCCGCCCACAGCCGCCCATGGTTTGCCGCTGAAGTTGGTGTCCAATCAGTTAGAGAGCGGTGCATCGCGTTATCAAGCATTTTTCGATTTTGAGCGCTCCAAGCGACCAACGCTGCGGGAGGACGCCCGTGCATTAGAAGAGCAGACGATTCTCGCAGCGAGTCACAAGGAAGTGGCACATTCCGAGCGGCAACGAGCGGAAGCGCAGCAGAAACAATCGGCCGGCCGTCGATGGTTCAATTTCGAGTCGGAAGTGATGACGCCGGACGCGCGACAGGACTTTGCGCTCTTGCAGATGCGCAATTACCTCGACCCCAAGAAATTTTACAAGAGCTCGGACCATTCGCGTGCGCTTCCGAAATATTTTCAACGTGGGGTTGTCCTCGAAGCGCCGCACGAGTTTCACTCGGCGCGGTTATCCAAGAAGCAGCGTCGGAAAACCTTCACGGACGAGATTATGGCGGATGAGCAGGTCGTGGAGTATACGCATCGCGTCGCGACGGCAATTCAAATTGCAAATAGAAAAGGAGGACGCAAGCGACTACGCAGGACTTGATCGTGGGTCGTGTGGAAAACTGCTCGTATGTTCCCAAACACAGATGTTCCTATGCCCGTGTATTGATCAACTCGTATGTTCCTATGCTCGTACGCTCTTACACTGATTTTCGTCGGGTCGTCGCGGCTGCTACGGCGCGAGCAAGACTTTGTTCAAAGGGTGGATAACACACGCCTTCGTCCGTGATAATCCCCGTGAGATATCGATGTGGCGTGAGATCAAAGGCAGGATTGAAGACGGGACAGTTCGTGGGCGCAATTTGGATCCCTTGAATACACGTGACTTCGTCGGCACTCCGCTCTTCAATGGGAATGGCCCGGCCATGCGGGACACGCAAGTCGATGGTGCTCGTGGGGACGCACGCATACACGGGCACGCCATGCTCATGTGCGAGGACCGCGAGCGTGTACGTTCCAATTTTATTCACCACGTCGCCATTCGCCGCGACGCGATCGGCCCCGAAGAGCACGACGTCCACTTTGTTTAAGAGCATAAGAGACCCCGCGGCATTATCGGCAATCAAGTGCATGGGCACGTTCGCTCGCAGTAATTCCCACGCGGTTAACCGCGCGCCTTGGAGACGTGGCCGCGTCTCATTCACCCACACGTGCACGTTCTTTCCCTGGGCGTGACACGCACCGATCACACCCAGCGCAGTGCCAACGTCGACAGTGGCTAAGGCCCCTGTATTACAATGATGGAGGATATGACTCTTGGGAGGAATCACGGCCGCCCCAAACGCACTTAAGCGTTCATTGGTCGCGACGTCGTCGTCCGCGAGGGCTTGGGCTGCTCTTAAAGTGTAGGCCATCAGGTCATCGACTGTCTCGAGCGTTGAAACGTGAGCGCGGACGTCGTCCACCACTCGTTCCGTTGCTACAAAGAGTGCCACAACATTCAGTATAAGAGCATCCGATGCTCTTGACAACCAACGTACCCCACATTAAATTCACAGCCGTTGGGCGCGCACCGTCGAGGCGCGTTTTCGCCTGCTCGATCGCGGCCAAGAGCTCGTGCGTGGTGATGCTCTTATTTTGCATGGTAACTTCCTTGGCACAGACGGCGAGCCCAAAGGCACCGGCTGCTCCAATGGCTGGAGCGCCTCGTACGACCATGTCGGAAATCGCACGCACGACGTCGTCCACGGTCGTACAGAGCACGAGTTGGAACTCGCTCGGGAGTTTACGCTGATCAACGAGTTGCAAGCCATTGGGCGTCCATTGGACGGAGCGGATGCGTTCACTCATTTTTGTGGTGTCCCACAACGAACTGGACGACCAGGTGGGTACAAAAAGGGTGGGCTTGCGCTGTGGACCACTCCAAACGCTGCAATTACGGAGACGTCAATTAGTGTAGGACTAAAAATAGGTACTACCAATCCTGATCTGTATTTATTACCAGGTGCGATTTATTTATTTAGGGCTACCGTACCCCCACCCCCACGTGTTTCCCGCCAATAGAATTAGCTCCTAAGGATTAGCTCCAGCTCCCACATAAAGAGCGTTCATGCCTTTCCTAAAAGTTTGTTGGAGTGGGAAGAAAACCGTGCTTGGGTCTAACATAGAAGACCAGCTGAAAAGAGTTATTCTAGAAGAGAGGGCGGAAGGGAACCGTGTCTGTGGTTCAGATGTAAAGCGTTATGCGAAAGAATTGGCATATTCAAACGGCATTGAGAGTTTTGGTAATTCTGACGGATGGTTGGATAACTTCCTGAAGCGCAATGAACTCTCTTCTCGTCGAGTTACAAACCTTACCACATGAACGCAAGAAGAGTTGATCAAACGAGCATTTCACTTTATAGACTTTCTTCAGAACTCTATTCAATCTGGAAGTTGTTAAAACTCAACAAAAATAGCTGAATGTACTTCACGCGATCAAGACTCACCTGCTGACGAAGTTTCAGCGCGGGAGGATCAGCGGAAGGTGTAAAGAGGCGTGCGTCGCGTAGTGGCCACAGAGTGTTCAGTAGGTCTACCCTTAATACAAATGCAAAAGGGAAAGTAAAGTATATTATGTATGGTTACTTAAGTAGCTATCCAGTGCTAATGCAACTTAATCTCGTAACCGTAATTATATGCATGAAATGTATGCCGTACCTGAACAGCCAATGGGATTCCACTATTCGGAAGAGTGCAAAGTCCAAAATGGATACACTTCTTTCAACACTCCTACTGGAAGACCGGAGGCTGTGACACCATCACTGCAGGCCTAGCGCTGCACGCAACACTTGAATACGCTGCGTTCCCAAGTCCTTGGTCAGTATATCTGCCAACATCTCTTCGCTCGGCACGTGGATCGCCAAAACAATTCCCTTCTTGGTATAATCCTTCAGAAATTTTAACTTGATGTCCACGTGCTTCGAGTTCGCTGCACTCGCTTCATCCTCCAATTGTCGTATTGCAGCTTGATTATCCATTTTAAAGACGAGCGGCGTCTTGGCATGCAAGCCAATTTCGGCGACCAGCTCTCGCAGCCCTAATGTGGTGAAGTGTACCACAAATTTGGTCACTTTTGGTCAAGGCAGTTGGTCGAGTTTCCGATTGGTCTAAACAAGGGGGGGATTTTTAGCCTATCAGATTCAAGGAGTATCACGAACGCCGGTCTTGGGTGAGTCACCTGACATTGGGTATTTTACATAATTTTGTGTGGGTACATTAGGGACCATAGGGCGGTAGTATTATTGGTTTGGTTGTGGTTTTTCCAAGTAGAAGTCTTTTGGTTACGGATTTTCCGGTAAATGTTTTTGGTCTAGGAATAAGTGGCAAAACCTCTTCTGGTCTTGGTCTACACCGCAGCAAGGGGTCGCCGTTATTTTTTCCACGTACACTAGTCGCCTCCACCCGCCGCGGAGTGTTTGGGGGCAGAGGGTTGAATTATCCCCTCTTGCCTATTATACCCGGTCTGGACGCGCCGCACGCGCACTTTGGCCACCGGAAGTCCCTCAACGGGAGTACGATTTGGCGATCTCGACACTTTAAGTCAAGTACGTTTGGAACGTGCTATTCACTGGATTGGTCTTTACGTGGAGATATCGTTTGTGGAGTTTCACGGGTATATTGGGTCTTCACGTGGACATATTGGCTCATTGTAACATTGGTTGGAGTTTAGACCGGTTTTGGTCTTCTCTCATATTGGTCAGGGGCTAGACCGGTTGATTGGTCTACCCTCTATTATTTCGCATTGGTCAGGTCTAGATCGTTTGGACGATCGACCTATTGGAATTTATCTTTCGGAAGTGTTTCTGGTCTGTACGTACCTGGGGTGAAGAGTTCCGCCCCAGGTACACCTAGCCAGCACGGTTTCATATTCAAGACCGAATCAGATCGATCTGCGATCCCGATCCACCGAGTGTGTAACTAGCCCATTCCATCGGGTACACAAGGTGAGATGAACTTAAGTGAATAGGACCAAGTTTCTTTGGATGATGACCGGTCGTCTGCCAGCAGTGGACGATCGGACCAGATTTCGAGTGGAGGTCCGCGGCCCCCCCCCCGTAAGTTGGAAGGCTGGGCACGATGGTGATGGTCAGGTTGTCGATACAAATGTATTCGATTTCGAACTTGACTCCACCACAATGGTGCGCGTGCCCGGATCACTTGGTGATCGTGGATATCACCGCGAGGTGTCATCAAAGATTCAATTTGAAGATTTGAATTTGGAATAGTTCTGGAGAGGGCGTAAGGAAGGGCTATCACCTTACGTCTTCGTTCTCGATAAAGATGGCGATGTCCGGTCTGGCCTGGTGGAGGACCAGATCGGGATTAATAAATTTTTTCCTCCCCAAAAGGCTCCTACCGGAGCCGATCGGGAATATAGCAAGTCCTGCTATAATGCCGGAAAGGATCAGGACCTTGGTCCCGATCCTATGTATGTGCATACAAAAGTTGATGGAAAATCAAAAGACGAAAAATACTTGGAGGCTAATCAGAACGATCAGACCAACCTCCCCAAGGTCCCCAAGATCCCCAAGAAAGGGTTGGGAATGCCGGCCGACGAAGACGACCTCGAAGAAAAGTCGCAAGTCGGAGATGGAGGCATCACTGAAGAAAACCTAAACAAGATGTATTACATTTTTGAGCTGAAACGATTTGTTCGCTTTGACGTGATCTTTCGGGTGTTGAACCTCCAGATCCCCGACCATCTTCTCGGTCCCACTACCGAGCCGATCCAGAGTGATCGCCTATTACTGTTGGTGAAGAACTTGGTGGCGATGTTGGCGGAGGTTGGCATTAAAATGCAGAGCCCCGCCGATGTCCAAAAACTATTTGAATTTGATACTGGGAGGCTGAAATCGTCGATGTCGACCTTCCACGACCATTTGGTCCCACTGGTGGGGGAGGTTCGCCGCCCAACTCCCACCGCAGCAGTGAAGGTCGCTGAAACCTCCACAGCGCTTGTCGACATTGGTTCTGATGACGAATCGGTTTATCAGTCTCCACCGGCCTCAAGCAGCTCATCAGAGTTGGAGACCGGTGTCGAGCGGATGACCATGGGGGTGGACCATGCCCAGCCTGAACAAAAAAGGGACATACGGCAGCAAAGGGCTGCTTGCCAGTCGGGGCTCCAGCAGCCCCCACAGGCCTCAGTTCCGCAAAAGGAGGGTGTCAACACGTTGCCCATGACTCCAGCTAACGTCCAAGCCATGTTTGAGACGATGATGGAACGTTTCATGGAAGACCGGGTTAGACCACCTCTGCGCCCACATGTTCAAGACCGGTCTACCCAGCAAAGTGCCAATGTTTGCCGAGATGTGGATATGGAATCGGTAACATCTGTGGACAAGCCCACTCGAAGTGATAAGCAAGTCGGCAAAGGGAAGCGCAAGCCGCAACCGGCCGGACCGCGTATACCAAGCAAGACAAGTGACTGTGACATGGAGTCGGTCGGCGGTCTTGACGACCACTGTGGGTCAGACGGTACGGCGCTGGCAAGCCACGCAAGGCTAACCTAACCTCCACTATTGCTTACGACTTTGGATCTGCTGCGATTCCGCGCATCCGTATGGTCGCGACGACCGACCTCAAGGACTTCACTGGAAAGGATGCTGATGAAGACCAGGCCCGGTCTTGGTTCGGTCGGGTCAAGTCTGCGTTCCTGCGAGACCAGACCCCGAAATGTGAAAAGTGTCTGATCTTCCGGGATTTGTTGAAAGGAACGGCTGCCAACTGGATCCAACAGTTAGGTCGGGACGTCCGGTCTGACTGGGACCAGCTATGTGCAGAGTTTGAAGGGCAATATTGTAACTCCGGATTTTCGAGTGCCCGCAAGTATCACCATATGCAGAAGTGGAGCGACGAGACAACGATCGAGTATTTGCATCGGTTGAACGTGGCTGCACTTCGTGCCGGCATAACAATTAAAGAGAATAACCCGCCGAACGGTGCTGCTCTGGAACATGTGGGTCACTACATTAGTACCCTGGACGATCAAGAACTGGCGGACCAGCTTACTCTGCTGCGTCTTAGGGAAGAGGGTGAAGTTGAACAGACTCTACGGACGCTACAGCAGTAACGTAGCATGAAGGCGAAGAGTGCTGGTGTCTCAGGTCGCTAACGATCCAAGACCCAGACTCAGACCGATCCGGTCAAGAGACCCTGGACCAGACCGACCCGAGCGGTCAAGGCGATCGTAGCCGAATACAGCACGGGATCGGAAGGGGAAAGTGGGAGTCAATCCAGCCAGGATTCATCGGTGAAGATTAGTATCGTTACGTCTATGCTGCGGGACCTGCCCAGAAGACCAGGTCGAAGCCCGACCAGGTAGACCGGAAGGGAAGGAACGGAATCAAGTCCGATCCGGACCGACCTCGTCAGAAGTTCTCCCAATGTGGGTCGAGCAAACATGATGTTCCAAACTGCTGGAAGAAGATGGTGTGCAAGAAGTGCGAGAGACGCGGCCACCCGACTGGCCACTCCCTTTTCGTATACAAGTCATGTGGAGAGATCCACGAGGCCGGCCACTGCAAGATTGAATAATTGTTTAACATGATACGCAAGTGGTACGTGCCGGACAAGCACGCGAGGATGCTGCCGCCGGACGCGGAAAAGATGTTAAACTAGAACGCTCGCCAGGTTGTAATCTGGATCGAGCCGAGCGTTCTACGGTTCACATCTATGCATATGTCGGCAAGGATGATAAGACCGACAATACACGTTCTATTCCAAATTGCGTCGACCCAGACCATCCGGTCTACAGTCTGAAGACCTATGAGTACTCCAGGACCAAGGTGGTTATGCAGTTGGACTTGCTGCCTGGAGAATTCCGCGGATACTGGAAGTATCACGCGCCTGATAAATGGTTCAAGCAGGCGAAAGCCTGTGGCAAGATTAATAACCAGAAATCGACGATGTTGTTCGACTCTGGAGCTGAAGTCTCGATAATCGACTCCGCCTTTGCTCGTAAGGTCGGATGTCGTATAGACGATACCCAGAGACAAGAATGCGTCGGGATCGGTGAAAACTCTTATATGACCGAAGGAAGAACGCGTGTGAAAATTACTTTGTCGGGATCGCTGGTCTACTTTTTCAGCGCTTGGGTTGGCAAGTTGGCTGGTCAGGACGCTTTACTAGGTATGGATTTCATGGTCCCAGCCGGTATTCGCCTAGACATGTCACATGGAGTGCTTACACTCCCGGACGAGGTCCAGGTCCAGTTGGCTGGTCGAAGACCTCTGTATGGTTCGTATACCGATCTGGTCCGGTGGGACCAAGACCTCACTATCCCAGTCGGTCGGTCTGCCGATACCCCGGTCGAGAAAGGTTTTCGTTCGAGGAAGTTATGGTTGACCAGGGGCGATCGGTGGATCCCGACCTTCGTAAAGAGTGCTGGTCGACGTGATTTTGTTCGTGTTACCAATATCGGTGACAAGCCGCTGGCACTGGACAATAACACTATTGTCGGTATGTGGTTAGCAGAAGTGAAGGTACCAAGGAAGATGGGGTTCGTCTCGATTGGATCGAGGCGGTATGTCGAGTGGCAAAACCTGGCGTACCAATCGACCACCGATCTTATCAGCGATGATGGGTCGGTGGAAGAGGACACCTCAACTTTAGTGGAAAGACTAAGTTATGTCACCCCAAGAAAGATGTTGGTCCGAAGAAAGGCGCCGCAGTCACCAGGAACGGTGGAACATCAAGTAGACGAGCCAAGGTTAGTCAACGTGGTGTCAGCACAAGACCAGGCGACAGCGGAGCAAAAAACGGAAGAAGGAGAACATGAAATTGCTAGGTCGGACCATGACGGTGTTCCTAATCAGACCGATATCAGTGAAGGACAGCCCGTCGATCAAGACCAGGGGCGTTCAGCCGGTCCAGATGGTCCAGGTGATATCGCCCCAGAAGATGAACAAGTCTGTATACATGAAGGCGGGGAACAGTATATTCAGGAGCTGGAAAGCCAAATGGCAGTCCTCCCTGAAGTGTCTGCCGACTCGCCCGAAGTCACAATGGATGATTTACAAGTGGGTGATCAAGACCTTAACAGTCCAGACCAGATCGAGCAGTTGAAGAGTATCATATGGAAGAAAAGACATCTGATGATCGGAAAGGGCAACGCCTTACCACCTGCAGCCCATGGTGCGATTTGCGATATTGACGGGGGAGATGCCAAGCCGATTGCCCAGCGATGTCGACGCGTGGCGCCACAGTACCGTGAAAAGCTTTCTGATCTCATTAAAGGACTGTTGGGCACCAAGATTATTAGACCGTCGACCTCTCCATGGGCCTCGCCGATCGTAATTGTTATCAAGAAGAACGGCGTTGACATTAGACTGTGCATCGACTATCGGCTGGTAAACCGGTTGACTAAACTCATGGTGTACCCGATGCCGCTGATTAATGATCTGTTGGAAGACCTCGACAAGACCTTGTGGTATTGTTCGCTAGATATGGCAAGTGGATTTTGGGTGGTCTCGATGACTGATCGAGCCCGTGAGATTTCCGCATTTGTGACGCCGTTTGGTCTTTTCGAGTGGAATCGTATGCCGTTCGGTCTGAAGAACGCGCCCCAGATCTATCAAAGGCTGATAGACAACGCATTGTACGGACACTCCAAGATCAAGACCGATTGGGACCCTGTTAAAAATTATGATGTGTTTAGAGAGGGTGAACCCGATCGGGAAAGAGGACCGTCCGTTCTAGGGAGGCGGTCGTACATCGACGACATTCTGATACCTGCCTCGTCATGGAACGATCTGTGCGAGAAGTTTGAACGATTGTTGGAGACATGCGACCGCTGTAACCTGTCTATCAGTGCCGTGAAAAGTTTTTGGAGTATGTCCAAGGTCGCATATTTAGTCCATATGGTCTCGAACAATGGTCTAGAGGCTAATCCCAAGGACCTGGATTCGCTGAGTAACCTCCCGTTCCCCAGATCGCTGAAGGCAATGCAGTCCTTCATGGGAAGCTTGAATTATTATAGCCGATTCATTGAAAACTTTGCTATTTACGCGGCTGTGCTGTACGAGCTCCGGGAAGTTGACTATCATATGTTGCGCGAAGGAGATCGGGCAACTTTACAGGAGGGCGCCGACTCTGGTCTTGCTGCAGTTTGTCCGCAAGTGGAGGCCGAAGATCATATGAAGCGTGCACAGTTTGCCTTTGGTATGTTGAAGGTTAAGATGGCGACGGCACCGGTTCTCAAGCATTTCGCTCCCGAAAAAGTGCCGACCATTATTGTATATGCCAGTAAGTGGGCTATCTCGGCCACTTTAGTGCAAGATCACGATGGTGTGTATCATCCAGTCACGTTTACGAGCCGGACGCTAAAACCAAATGAAGTGAACTATGGAATTGTCGAGAAAGAAGTTCTGGCGTTGCTACGAATTCTGGATGTGTGTTACAACCTGCTGGTCGGCCGACCTCTAAAGGTCCTGTCAAGACGGTCTACTTTGGCCTGGCTACTATCAGCCAATGGGATGGACGGACGTCTAGGCAGATGGTCGGCGGTCTTGTCGCAGTGGACCCTCGAGGTCGTTAAGTGCACCGGGGGCGAAGAAGAGATATTGGGCACATTAGCTGCCAGTATCACCCCTCGGTCTGAAGTGGACGAGGCATTGATAGCGATTTCCCCGAGGAAGCAACCTCGGCAGTCAATTTCGAGACCGCCCCCGACCGTCGACCATGATGAAGAGCTCTTGGTCTTAAGTTTTGACGGATCGGCAAGCGTGAAGAAGAAGGTCGTCGCCTATAGTGCCATATTGTGGAAGTTGCCACAATGGTCTATAGTTGCAGCCGCTGCCGATTTCACACCGGATATTACTGTTAATGAGGCGGAGTACCGAGGTCTACTTCTATGTCTGGACCTGCTGTCGTCGCAAGAGAAGGGGCGAGTTATCATATGTGGTGACTCCAACCTAGTGATCAGGCAGATCACCGGAGAGATCGACTGCAAGGCTCCACGACTAAGGACGCTAAATGATCGAGTAGTGAAGGCATTGAAGGACCACCCCAACCACGAGCTACTGCACGTGAAACGGGACTGGAACAGAAGCGCCGACTACCTCGCGACCAAGGCCATGCAAGACCATACCGGGGCTACGATCACCTAGAAGGCCGTTCTGGATAATTGGTGAATATAAACAGGCTCCCAGAGGTGATCGGACCCAAGAACGCCTCAGTCCAGGTGCATGTGATGGTCGCGACTAGATCGAAAGCTCAGAAGTCTCGCCGACCGTTCCCGAAGGAAAGTTTGAACGAATATGCAGTGCAACAGTTAAGGATGGAACGGATCCTCAAGGCGCAGGACGAAAAAGAATGGATTATGAACCTGAAGACCTACCTGTGTGGTGAACTGTCCAAGTTGACGAACGATCAAGCGAAAGAGTGCATCAAGATCGCGGATAGCTACGAAGTGGATGATAATGGATTATTGTATTACTGCCGCGATGCCGACCAAGACAGTGCAGACCGGGACCGACTGGCGAAATTAGTGATCCCCGAGTTGCTGCAGCCGGATGTCCTTCATCACTATCACGTGAGTCTAGAAGGGGGACATCAGGGCATAGGCAGGACCTATCATAAGATCAGGCCCCACTTCCACTGGAGAGGTCTTTTCCGCAGTGTGCAGAAATATGTGGGCTGTTTCACGGATTGCGAGACCGGAAAGGGTATACCGGTAATCAAGGGGCGATCGCCCGGAAATATCGAAGCTACCTACCCTTTCCAGGTCATAGCGATGGACCACATACCGTCACTGCCTAGATCGACGCGCGGCAACACTGAGCTGCTGATCTGGGTAGACCTGTTCACTGGTCTAGTTATTGCGAAGGCAAGTGCATCTCGGTCTGCGGAGCAGATCGCCCAGAGCTACGAAGAATGTGTGTTCCGAAGATTCGGCGCCAGCGAGGTCATCAGGCACGATCGGGAACCCGGTTTTATGGCCGAGGTGTTCCGGTCGTTCAATAACATGCTGGGCCAGAAACAGAGTGCGACGATGGCATATCGTCCGCAAGCAAATGGACCGGCGGAACGCATGGTGCAGACCATAACGAGGGTGATCAAGATGTACGTTGCTGACCCAGACCAGCGAGTTTGGGACGAGTATGCAGAAAGGCTGGTGTTTGCACTCAACTCGTCGACCGATCGGGTCCGAGGAGAAACGCCTTTTATCTGGCATATGGATGGGACCCTCGGTCGACACTGGAAGCTGCGATACCTGTCGGTTGCACCCGGACCCGCGATCGAGATGCTCGACGCTGGCGCATGCACTTCCAGAAACACTACCAGCATGCAAAAGAAGTCGTCAACGAAAAGCTGCGTCAGGCCACACAAGACCGGGCAGACCGGACCAATGACCAGGTCCGACCCCACGGTATAGAACCAGGGGCGAGGGTATGGCTATACCTAGACCGAGTGAAAGAGGGCTATGCGAAGAAGCTGGCTCACATGTGGCACGGCCCTTTCCGTGTTGCCGAGCTGATCGGTGAGCACGCTGCCCGTCTAGTAACAACTGGTACAGATTACAAGGTCTTCCCGATCGTGCATGTGTCCAAGTTGAAGCTGGTCCGAGAATTTCCTGATCGACCCAAAACTCCCTGTCTGGTAGACGAAGAAAAGAGATTTGATTTCGATGAAGCGTTACTGCCGGAGGACAGTTGGGAACGACCATTAGAGGAAGACTAGTTTGAAGTGGAGAAGGTCTTAGATGTTCGGTCGACCAAGAAGACCAGGTTCGGTCGGACTCACTGAGAGTACCTGGTCATATGGAAGGACCATGATGAATCAACTTGGGTCGACGAGCTCGACTTGAATTGTGGGGCTCTTCTACGAGAGTTCGAACGAGAACGAGTCAGTCGTAATCGCTTCGCAGTGATGCAGACTCATGAATACCAAGACCAAGACACGCAGTAGCATCGGTCGGTCTAGACCGGTGTGAAGATGTGGAAGGTCCGGAGTTGATGTGAAATTGTGATGAACTGTGACGAATTGGAGTAGCGGAATGACGAATGTGATGACTATTTTTCGTGATGGAGGTGGAACTGTTTAAGATAACGTGTTCGGTGCAACTATGGAGAGAGTGGTAAAATTAGCTCAAGTGATTTGACGATTGGACATGAAAAAGAAATGATGACATGTATTGCGAGTTATCTGGTCGACTACCTGCGACTTCACTTGCTATCGCCCCACAGACGGCCGATGACCATCGACGGATGATTTTGCACTTGATACTGAAACTGGTTACGCCAGGGGTCCTTCCGGTCAAGATGGACCAAAGCATCCTTGAGGTCCGCGACCGGCTCAGCGCAATTAAGACCGGGGTACCATATGCCGTCGTCGGCCAGCAGTCTGGTCTTCTCAACGCGACGCCTAGGCATGTGGAGGAACACCGGGTACAAAAACATGTCGACGTCTCACTCGCGGGATCGCATCCCGTCCAAAATGTACTGGCACAGGGATTGCGAAGCCTCTCCCGCCCGAATTCGACGTCGCTTGCGCTTGCTCTGGAACGTCGCCAGGCCCGGATCTTGTCGCACCCGGTCGGGGGGGGGGGAGCACCAAGTAGTGGGACGCTTCCCAAATTGCTTGGCCGTGGATCTTGTTGAAATTCTTCACCCGGCCTAGCAAAGTGCCGATCCACGGAGTCAAGTGGAACACAAGTCCTATCTTGGGGTGTTCGAAAATTTTCCATGGTTCATCGCAGTATAGGCGGGAGATCTGCGCCGACGTAATCAAGTCTGCCCTCCATGCAGACGCGGCAGGGGTTTTCTTGGCCGGTGGAAAGAGCCAGAGGTCCGGGCGGGAGAAAGACCGGGCCAGAAGCTGCTTGGTCAGGGTAGACCGGCGCAAACAGTCGATTTGCCCCGACGACCACGGCAAGGTGATTTAAAACGTCCGCGGCGGAAGGGAGCTGGTGTTAACTGCCATTTTCTTCAGTAGAGCGTACTTGTGAAGCTTGGATGTCCCGGGGAGAACCGAAGGCGACGGCTTCGCTGATGTCGATACTGGTGTGGCGTCACTTGGAAAACCGGTCTTCTGTTCTGACCCCAATGTCGACGCCACTTGGATGAAACTTTCACGCAATTCGTTCGTGACTTGGACTGGATGGCGACCATAAACTCGGAATCGCAGGACCCTTCGCTGGGGTCCTCCTCGGACGAGACCCCTGTGTGCTTGGTGCGATTTGAAGTACGGCGCGAGGGCGCTCGACTTTCCGAGGGGCTGTAGATTTCGTCCGTGTCCGAGTCCGAGTCCATAAGAAGCGCCTGTGTCTTGGCTTGCTTATGAGACACTGCACGCTTCCCCCCTAGTCTGGGTCCGCGCGCAGTGCCCCGCGCCCTCGAGCTACCCGGCGCGTCCGCGCGCTTCTTCAATTTTTGTGCAATTTCGGGCTCCTGAAATATCAGCCAATGAACGATTTCGGTCTTGGTCCTGCTGCAAGCGGTCTTGGTCTTGCTCCGAGGCGACTAAGGTTGCCGACGCAGACCAATATATACTGGAGGAAGCAGTCGAACACGGAGGCAGCAAGTTCATCAAGCGCTGGCGGCACTGATCTAGTGCCACCTGACGACGACCCGACTCTAGCGTCCAAGCGTCTGACTTGTCTTGATAAGACCGGACCTTCCCGGTCTGGTCTTGAATGGAAATTGGAAGTTCGGCAATGCGTCGCGCGAAGTCGTCGCCTTGCATGCGCAGTGAGGTCGCGTCAAACTGTCCGTCCAGTTGCTGCCGGCGAACAAGTGCAAGTTGATCCCGGAGATGGGACTGATCAGCCTCCAGACGGGACAGCTCATGACGTGCACTTACCATCTCCTCTAGAATTGGTCGGAGCTGGTCAACATGATCGTCGGACTGCCTATCAGCATTAAGCAAGGCACCTATTGCCTTGACGACGCTGGCAGGGATGAGAGCTGAAGACAAACGAGGGTCAAGACAAGTACAAGACGAAGACCAAAGATGCGCACCTCGTGTTGCCTGGTGGGCCACCTGGGTCCTGAGACGCATGTTTTCTGTAAGCATGTCCTGCATCCGCGTGTCGGCTTCAGTCTGACACCCTTCCGATGTTTGAAGTGCAGGAGAGTTACATGGGCTGCCAGACCGAGCCGACCGGACAGGTGAAGCAATGTGGAGCGACTCGGCACATAGAGCTTCTACAAGAACAAGCGTCAAGAGGAAGCATAAGAGGATCGAGTGCAGTAAAGTAAGTACCTGGCGCAGGTGGCGAAGATGGCTGGTCCATGGTGAAGAAGTGTGAGTGACCAAGGTCCAGTTGGCCTAGTGATGGGTGAGTCAGACCGTTATCGTTGTGCGACACGGTCGGACTCAGGGGCGGCTGTGGTGAAGTGTACCACAAATTTGGTCACTTTTGGTCAAGGCAGTTGGTCGAGTTTCCGATTGGTCTAAACAAGGGGGGCTTTTTAGCCTATAAGATTCAAGGAGTATCAAGAACGCCGGTCTTGGGTGAGTCACCTGACATTGGGTATTTTACATAATTTTGTGTGGGTACATTAGGGACGATAGGGAGGTAGTATTATTGGTTAGTTTCGGTTTTTCCAAGTAGAAGTCTTTTGGTTACGGATTTTCCGGTAAATGTTTTTGGTCTAGGAATAAGTGGCAAAACCTCTTCTGGTCTTGGTCTACACCGCAGCAAGGGGTCGCCGTTATTTTTTCCACGTACACTAGTCGCCTCCACCCGCCGCGGAGTGTTTGGGGGCAGAGGGTTGAATTATCCCCTCTTGCCTATTATACCCGGTCTGGACGCGCCCCACGCGCACTTCGGCCACCGGAAGTCCCTCGACGGGAGTACGATTTGGCGATCTCGACACTTTAAGTCAAGTACGTTTGGAACGTGTTATTCACTGGATTGGTCTTTACGTGGAGATATCGTTTGTGGAGTTTCACGGGCATATTGGGTCTTCACGTGGACATATTGGCTCATTTGTAACATTGGTTGGAGTTTAGACCGGTTTTGGTCTTCTCTCATATTAGTCAGGGGCTAGACCGGTTGATTGGTCTACCCTCTATTATTTCGCATTGGTCAGGTCTAGATCGTTTGGACGATCGACCTATTGGAATTTATCTTTCGGAAGTGTTTCTGGTCTGTACGTACCTGGGGTGAAGAGTTCCGCCCTAGGTACACCTAGCCAGCACGGTTTCATATTCAAGACCGAATCAGATCGATCTGCGATCCCGATCCACCGAGTGTGTAACTAGCCCATTCCATCGGGTACACAAGGTGAGATGAACTTAAGTGAATAGGACCAAGTTTCTTTGGATGATGACCGGTCGTCTGCCAGCGGTGGACGATCGGACCAGATTTAGAGTGGAGGTCCGCGGGGTACCCCCCCGTAAGTTGGAAGGCTGGGCACGATGGTGATGGTCAGGTTGTCGATACAAATGTATTCGATTTCGAACTTGACTCCACCAAACTAACGCCTCCTTTCCGACCATGGCTGACGCAACAAATTCCGCTTCCGCGGTTGACAGTGCAACCGCCGTCTGCTTCTTGCAGTCCCAGCTTACGAGAACTCCATTCACAAACACTACCATCGCCGAAACACTTTTCCGGTCGACCTTGTCAGCGGCGAAATCCGCATCGCTTTAAACCATAATCCGGAGCGGCATTGGTAGATCATCATAATGTTTTAGAATCAACTTGAGATCACCCGTTCCCTTCAGGTACTTGAGAATCCTCTTGGCAATATTGTAATCGCCCATCGTGGGTGCATGGTTCTTACGTGTAGCCGGTGCGTATACGCACGGTGCGACTAGAGCACAGAGGAAGACTCTTCCCTAAAGTGGTATCTTCCGCTACTTAGCCGATACGCCCTTATAAAGGGCTTAGTAGGAGAGCTCTCCTACTCGGGGCCAATATTCCCGGGTTGGTTTACTACTTAGCCTTAACGGCTGTGTTCCCTTTACGGGGTGTAAGTAAAGGGAGGGCTCCCTCTTACCTACGACACTCACTGCACGCGCGACCGGTCGAGGTCGCGCGTCTGCACTTTAGAGTGAAATGTAAACTGAATATATTTAATGTGTAATTAGCCTAAATTAATTTAAACTAATATAAACTATATGTAATACTAAGTAGAATATTCCAAATTCGTACCTAGCTAAAATGTAGTGTACACACCTGTGTACCGACACGTGGATGGCTGACACACCACCACACCAAGGGCCCCTGCCCTGATTGGTTAAGATAACCAATGGTTCAAAACCTTTCAAACCGTTCAATACTGACCTCAACCGTAGTGTACTCATGTACACCAACACTAAATGTAACTCAAACGTAACGCGGTTACATCCTCCCCCATCAAGACTATTTCTTACGCAATAATCAAAATCTTGTTGGAGAAGTCCAACTCCAGTACCTCTGGCTGTCCATTGTACACCTTCAGTAGTGCTATGGACGAAAACTATTCCGACAACTTGGAAGTGGATGCCCTTGGGGAGATCTCCCCAACGTCTGGCCACGCTGACAACGCCGAACGGTGCTGTCGGTCATCCAACCCATTCCACACACGTGGGGAAAACGCACTAGCTCGTGCGCCACCGTTACCCGCTAGGAGTGATACCTCCAGGTTGCCACAGACGACCACCACCAATGAACCGTCCTTGGTTCAAGAGGCCCGACGTGCCGTACGGGCACGGAAGGGACCTCACGACCCTCAAAAGAGGTCTAAGCAGGCGGTCAAGAGGGGTCTAGCCTCCTATATCCCTGTCCAGCGGCTATACTGCCGCGTGAAATTGCGCGTCGGAACCAACTCCGGGACCTACTACTAACGCCCAAACAACATACCGTTAAGTCCTACCGGACGCGCCTCGGGCAGCAGGCACGCGGTGTCCTCGTGGATATCATCCGCGAGATTCCCTTTGTTCTCTTGAGGGACGAAAGCGTCGAAGACGCAGAACAGGCATTCCGCGCCTGGGCGGAAGGGGAGAAACGCCTCCCCAGTTTTGCTGCGCTGTACAACAGCTTTTCCGAAGACGACGTTCGGGTAGAGAGGGCGCTACGCTTGGCCTATGCTCAGGCCAAAGCGCAAGGGAAATTACCTGCCTCCTATTATACGCGCTCTGCTCTCGATGTGGTGCCGGAGAGCAATGAAAGCACAGCATCTGCCTCCAGCGAGCTCCCAGCTACTGGGAGTGAAGGGGCTTCTTCAGCCCCTTTGGTCGTTGACTCTCAGTGGGATTCTCCCGCTCGAAAGCGTCAACGACGTCACGGAAATCCTTCCGCAGGGGAGTCTCGTACTCCCACGAGCTATGAGAATGTGGATACCCTTTCTACTTCACCAGGTACTGGGACTCACCCCGGTGATGGCGTCGTTCCATCAGGCGTTCCACATGGTACTGTGGAGTACCCCCCGTATCGAGCACTGGAGGAGGGGGTCGCGCTATTGTGACGTGACTTCCACGAGCGCTGTGATCGGCACAGCCGTCGCATTCAAGATGATCAGGAGGGACTCCGCAACGAAGGGAGTGCGAATGAACGCATCGAGGGGCGGCTTGTCTCTCTCGAGTATCTCGTTGCGGAGCTTCAGGGTCGTATTTCAACCCTGTCGGAGATGTTCCGACCTGTTGCGCCTTTCGGCTATCCGCCTTCTCAACCTCCTCCGAGAGGGGACCCGCCTCAGGGTTCTGGTATGGCTTAAGCATACCTACATAGAAGGTTGGATGCGTACGCATCGCCTTCGGGATGTCTAAGGTATACGACAAGCCCTTTCGGGCTAATACCTTAAAGGTCTCCACAAACCTGGGGCGCAGTTTATTGCGAAACACATTTGAAACTGCATGTGTAGGAAGAATTTTAGCGTTTAAAAAAACACTTTCTCCTATTTGATATATCTTTTCGTTACGCCGCCCCTTGCGGTAAGCTTGCTCCTTCGGCTTGTCTTGGCTTTCCGCCATGGCATCGCAGACGTGTCGTAAGACACTAAGGCGCGTCGATAAGAACTTATCGATGTGCTTTCTCACAGATACAGGGCTGACATCGGGGAATCCTCTCCCCTCAATACCTGGGCCACACACACGAGGCGTCAACGGAACCCTCGGATTCACTAGTCCATTCACTTAAAACGGGGTGAGCCCCGTAGATGCATGTACCGAATTGTTGATAGCAAATTCAACCATCGGAAGCATCTCATTCCAACTCTTTGGAGAATCCGGACATAAATTCCGGAGAATATAATTCACAACGCGATTAACGCGTTCCGTCTGACCGTCCGTCTGCGGATGATCCGCAGTGGACATGAGGAGCTTGGTGCCTAGCACCTTAAACAACGCTCCCCAGAATTGTCCCGTAAAACGGGGATCCCGATCCGACACAACGGAATCAGGTAGACCATGCTGTCGAAAGACACGGTCTAGGAACACTTTTGCTGTTCCTTGTCCATCTATGGACTCTGGCACCGCCGCCAGGTGAGCCATATTGCTCCATCGGTCTACAAAGACCAATATGCCGGTGTTCCCGGCCTTATCCTTCGGAAAACAGAAGATAAAATCCATGCTAATGGATTTCCAACACTCAGTTGGAACCGATAAGCTCGCCAAAGGCTCAGATGAACTTTCAGAGGGTTTAACCCTCTGACACGTCTCACAGGTGCGTATATACGCACCGACCCACTTATACATATTGGGCCACCAATACAGAGCGCTTAAAGCGCTGTAGGTATTATCCCGACCTAAATGACCCCCGGTAGTGGCGTCATGTGCCTCAAAGAGGACTCTATACTCAGTCCCTCACGTTCTGCTTGCCAGGTTTATACTTAACCTCAAAGTTGTACTCCGCAAAGAAGGAGAGCCAACGGGCCATCCGTTGCGAGAGATGAGGCGACTTTGTCGCTGTCCGTAAGGACGCGTGGTCAGTATAAACCACGAACGGCTATGAGCCGAGTAGTTTAACCCTTAATTTGACAAGGGCATACTTCAGAGCAAGTAGCTCCTTATCATGAACGGGATAATTCCGTTCCGCAGCTTTAAGCTGCCTCGACTCAAACGCAATTAAGCGTTCCCTTCCTGCATCGTCTTCTTGTAACAAAGCACATCCGATTGCGAAATCGGAGGTGTCGCAGACGACACTAAATGGTTTCCCAGAATCTGGGAGAGCAAGAACGGGAGCTTTTAACAAGCTACCCTTAACCGCTTCAAAAGCGTTTTGGTGTTCGGTTTGCCAACACCAATCAACATCCATCTTAAGAAGGTCCGTCAATGGCTTCGTCATTTCAGCGTAGTTATCGCTGTACTTGTGGAGATAGTTGGCTAAGCCAAGCCACTTCCGTAAATCTCTAAGATTTACAGGCGAAGGCCACTCCACAATGGCTTTCACCTTCGCGGGATCCGCCCGCACTCCATCCTTACCGATGAAGCATCCGAGGAAAGGAATTTCCTCGGCATCAAAGATACATTTGGATGCGTTTGCATACAACTAATGCTCTCGCATACATTCGAGCACCGCTCGAAAGTGTATCAGATGCGTCTGAACATCAGACGAGTCGCCTTCCGCACGACTATGAACGAATATATCGTCGAAGTAAGTCTGAGCGTACTTTCTATGAGGGCGGAAGAGTTGAGTCGCCAAGCGATTAAAATTCGCTGGTGCATTCGAAAGCCCTTTTGGCATAACAAGCCACTCCCACAGCATGCCACTAGGCGTGCTAACCGCTGTAAGCGGAATATCGGACGCTCGCATGAGCACCTGATAATACCCGTCCACCAGATCTAAGGCAATGTACACGTACAGCCCGCCATATTGTTCTGGAGGACATCCTTCCGAGGAATCGGAGTCTGCATGGTTACAGTAGCTGCATTCAGCTAGTTGTACGCATGCACAATGCGCCACTTTCCGTTCGGTTTACGAACACAAAAAGTGGGAGATGAATGGGGAGACTTGCTCTCCCGTACCATCCCAGCCTCTTCTTTCCCCTTGAAGAATACGTCGATGACGTCGCATTGTTCCTTGGAGAGAGGCCACTGCCTAGTGACGCAGTATTTGGTTCTAGGAACCAAATCAATTTCATGTCGGACTCCCCGATCCGGTGGTAACCCCATCGGTAGGTTGTCACCAATGACATCTCCAAATTCCTTCAATAAGGAATGGTAAGGGTCCTCAGGATCCGCAAGAATCTTGAGGCCGCTCGGGCATTTCAATGCCTGTTTGGTTTGCACCAAAACTGACTCGTCCATCGTGGATGAGGAGTTCAACTCCTCTTCCGGACGCAACACGACGACCTAGTCGATTTCATCTGCTTTCAAAGCAGTTTCAAACTCGTTCAAGGACATCTCCTCCAACGACAACAGTTCGCCTACCCCAGGAAACCGTTCCAGGCTTACGCCTTCTGTGACAATACCTGTCACACTATTCAGCATACGATAGGACTGCTGACTACTGGCCTCGGGACTCATCCCGACACCCAGATGGGGGGAATCAACTGCCTCATCTATTGGAAGCACCACGCGCCTATCCACAGAGGTATCTACCTCTACCACCGGTGACTCGCCGTTCTCACCTATAACGGCGTGGTCGGAATCATTTCCGACGTGCGAAAGAGACGAACTACTGGTCTCTTCGCTTGGAAGCGCCTCGCGCTTAACCACAGGGGTCTCTACCCCTACCACTGGAGTTGCAACTTTTTCGCCGGACACGGCGTGGTCGGAATCAATTCCGACGTGCAAAAGAGACGAACTACGGGTCTCTTCGCTTGGAAGCGCCTCGCGCTTAACCACAGGGGTCTCTACCCCTACCACTGGAGTTACCACAGGTAACTCACCAGTCTCGCCGTTCACGGCGTGGGAATCAACCACCGAATCCCCCTCGTTAAAGAACTATTCCTTAACGCCACTGGGAATGATCATTTCAGACATCCCAATCTATGGCATCTCACTCCAGAATCGCTTTTGCGATCGAGCAAAGGTAGGCTCATGACTCGCCAATGCTTCACCCGACCGCGGGTGCGTTGAGCCAATGCACTTAGACTTCCAGTCTATCTATGGCTCGTGGCGTTCCAGCCACTTCATGCCCAGAATGAGGTCATACCTCGAGTCCAAATCCAGGACTAGGCAACGTTCTAAGCTGTCGAAGTCGGCAAACTTCAGCTTAAGTTTAATCGAGACCTTGGGTACAGAAACCTGTACGCCCTTCGCAAGACGGACCGTGACAACGTCACGAGAACGTGCCTCTAGGGCCTCGGCATGAAGCCGACTCTTCTCAACAGGAGCTCGTCTGACATAATTGTCAGACGCTCCAGAGTCTATCAATCAAGACTCTCCAAGGCTTATCAAAGCCTTTCACGTCCGCAAGGACAACCAGAAAACCTGGCTGGTACACCAACTCGGTTCTGGAAAGCACCGTTTCCCTCGGGGATTTGTTCTGTCGTCCCCTATCCTGGGTCTTAACAGCACTGAGGGGTCCCCCAGTAGGTCGCCACGCACCTACTGGGAGCCGTCGTTTCCCGACGGCTTGGACAAGGGCTTTTTCCCCACCCTTGGTCCCTTGTAGCGAGTGTCTCGCTGGGGATTTTTCGGACATCTGTTCCTCAGATGATCCGTGATTCCACACAGGAAGCATCTCAGCGGCCCATGCCGCTGCAACATAGCTAAGAGCTCTGCCTCGAAGCTCTGTGAAAAAGAGTCAGAGTGACTCTTATCGGGAGGTTTCTCCTCCGCTTCGACCTGACTCAGGTCCATGGTTTCGGGACCCACCTTAGAGGAACGGAAGTTCCTCTCGGCGTTTAACGCCATCTTCAACGCCTCACCCAGGGATTGGGGTCGGCATCGGAACAATTCCGAACGTGCTGGCCCTTCTATCAGGCCTCCCATGAAGACGGGGATGGACACATCGTCCGAATACGCTTTCGCGTACATCCCTGCCAACAGGGTCTTAGGTTCCTGGATATATGTCTCCAGGTCCCTAGTGCCCTGACGGCACCTCAGAAATGCCACTTGATTATGGAAAATCAGATCAGGCGTTGCGTACATGTCCATAAGCTTCTGCTTAAGGACCTCCCAGGTTGGGAACACGTCCGTGACTGACTCCGAACACGTAAACGACCATGTACGGGCTTTGCCCGTAAGATGGGTCAGTGCAAGTCCCACTTGCAAGTGATCAGCGATCACATTCGCTGTGGTGAAGGCCTTTTCGACCTCTCGAAACCACACGTAAAGGTTGTCACCCTTTTCCCCGGTGAACTCCTTTATTTTGAATGATAATGGAGGGCGCACCCCCGTGGAACGACCTCCACTACAACTCGCCTCATGAGCGATGAGGGCATTTACCCTTGCTTTACTGCCTCAAGGCCCTGCTCCACTAGGAGCTTCATGCCTTCGTCACCCATTAAGGGTAACAGCCTTTTAAAGGCTTCCTGCTGGACGAGGGTCAAACTATCCCAATCGTCCTGATTCATCCTTTGCAGAGGATGCCTTAGTCTACCAACACAGGTGTTGGATTGACTACAAGTGCTACCAGATGTAGCCGGTGCGTATACGCACGGTGCGACTAGCGCACAGAGGAAGACTCTTCCTTAAAGCGGTATCTACCGCTACTTAGCCGATACGCCCTTATAAAGGGCTTAGTAGGAGAGCTCTCCTACTCGGGGCCAAGATTCCCGGGTTGGTTTACTACTTAGCCTTAACGTCTGTGTTCCCTTTACGGGGTGTAAGTAAAGGGAGGGCTCCCTCTTACCTACGACACTCACTGCACGCGCGACCGGTCGAGGTCGCGCGTCTGCACTTTAGAGTGAAATGTAAACTGAATATATTTAATGTGTAATTAGCCTAAATTAATTTAAACTAATATAAACTATATGTAATACTAAGTAGAATATTCCAAATTCGTACCTAGCTAAAATGTAGTGTACACACCTGTGTACCGACACGTGAATGGCTGACACGCCACCCCCCAAGGGCTCCTGCCCTGATTGGTTAAAATAACCAATGGTTCAAAACCTTTCGGACCGGTCAATACTGACCTTAACCGTAGTGTACTCATGTACACCAACACTAAATGTAACTCAAACGTAACCCGGTTACATTACGTGTGGCTCGGTGCACGGCGAACGAAATGTCAGGGCGCGTGCACCGGGCTACCCATAACAGACTGCCCACAAGCGATTGAAATTGCTTGATGCTTGGTAAATTCTCCTTCGGATCCACCAACAGAAGTTATTGGTATTCCTTAACGTCATCCAGTGCCAGCTCCGGAGTCTGAGCTGCGTTCATCTTCTCCAGCCTGTTCATCTTCAGTATTTCCTTGATTGTGCCTTCTTGATCCAGCACGTAACCGCCCCTCGGATCACATTGAATCCGGATGCCCAGAAACTTGGTAACACTACCCAAGTCTTTCAATTCCAAAACTTGCATGTTCGCAAACAATTCCAGCACGATCCTCTCACTGGTTCCAGTAACCAGGAGGTCGTCAACATATGTTCCAACTACCACCGTTTAGGCTCCTTGGTGATTGACGAAAATACATGTGTCCGCGACACACTGGTGAATCCAAACTTCATTAACGTTTCACACAGGCATTGGTGCCACAGGCGCCCAGCCTGCTTCAATCCATACAGGTTGCGCTTTAATTTCAGCGCGAGCTCCTTTGGTGATTTTACACCGAAATCACGCAATGTATCCATCGTGATATCCATGCCTTGCGGCACCCGGAAGTATATTTCCACATCGTCTTCAGATTTGGCCTTGGGGTAGGCACTTGGCACATCGCCGTGGCGTGCCGCTACCCCCCCACACACTTGCGCCAAAACAAGAATCAACTTGACGTTGTTCAACTCCATAACGGTTGAAAACGTGAAAAAATAATCGGCTCCAAAAATATGTTTGTCGCCTCTGGCGACGGTCTCGCCTTGTACCTCTCAACCGACCCGTTTGCACTACTTTCGTCTTGTACACCCACTTGGTCGGGAGAGGTACCTTGCCCTTAGGGCGTCGAACGACGTCCCACGTTTCGAGATCTTGGAGGGCCTTGAGCTCCTCCATTTCTTCCTGTTTCCACATCTTCGTCTGCGGGCCGCTGTGCGCCTCATGATAATTTCTTGGGTCTGGTTGCATGGTTGAACCACTTGGTGGCTCGCAACCAGGCTCACACACCGCATATAAACATAAAACGCTTTCCACATTTTCGTCATTTTCGTCAACTTTTTCCGGAGTTCATCACTTGAAGCGGCCCTTTTGGCCCTCGACGCATCATATTCTTGACCTTTAGCCGTCTTCTTCGACTTCCTGCGCGACTTCCTGGTGCCTTGCGCAGCTTTTTCAACGTGTCTTGACTGGGTTTCAGCCTCCGGTGTTCCGTCATTTTCGCGCCCTGGACTAGTCGTATTCAAACTAGTGTTTCTCGAACGCGATTCGGCCATTTCCTCCAGTTCTTGGCTGCGTTCACCTTCTAACATTTTGGTCTCTTTGGCGCTTGTCTCAGCGCTGAGAGTTTCAATCGCGGTGACGTGCCTCGTCACCACGACCACCCTGTCTTTCATCAATAACACCTTGAAACCTTTAGTTTCATCGCTCTTCCCTAGAACTAGGGCCCGTTCGGCGTGCTTCGACAGCGTCTTCTTTTTTGGGTCCCGCCAAACCATGCACGGGGACCCGAAAACCACAATGTCCTTTACTGCCGGCAGCTTGACGGTCAGCACTTCCAGCGGCGAAATTCGCCCGATATTCGATCTTGTCGGAGTACGGTTGAGTATGTACGCATCATACTCAGCCGCCTCCGACCAATACGTTAGGGGTACACCGGACCCAAATATCATGCACCGGACCATATTGAATATGGTCCGGTTCATTCGCTCTGCCTTACCATTTGAGGCAGGATTTCCCGGTTCAGTCACTTGGCGGCGGATACCGGTCTGTTTGCAAAACAGATCGACGTTCCGATACTCTCCGCCTCCATCACTGCGCAACACGTGCACTCTGCACTAAAACTAGTTCTCTAACCAGGCGATAAAATGTCCAAACATCCTTGCCGCCATGTCCTTGGTTCGCGCCGCGAAAACCCTTACATAATTTGAGTGGTGATCGACAAAAACAACCAAATACCGATTACCTCGCCTATCGCGGGGAGTGATCGGACTCTTGAGGTCACTGCAGATCACTCCTCCGATGCGGTCTATCGGGGCGTTGCTGCCCGAATCCACCTTCGATTGCACCTTCCTGGTTGCCTTCCCCTCGGCACACATAAGGAGGCAATTTGGCCTATTCGTGTCCGTCAAAGAAATACCAGATCTGGGGTCCCTGGCCAACCTTTCAATGGTATCATAGGCCAGGTGACCCAGGCGCATATGGAAGTGGTTCAGGCTGCCAGTGTGGACGTCTGGACCGACGTCTTCCAACACAATATTGGCAACCATGTCACTGAAATCCTTCGAAAAATTGTGCGCGCTCTCGGCTTTCAACTTGGCAATGAAAACGGATCCATGCGTCATCACATCAAAAAAAATTTCGCCTTTAATCATGACTCGCAGCTTGCGGCCATCGTCAACTATGGCACAACCCTTTTCACGCAGTTGACCAAGTGAAATCAGATTTCTGGCTAGTTGCCGTGCGAAGTATACTTCGGTCAAGATAACGACCGTTTCACTTTTGGCGCACGTCCGCAACGTAAGCCGTCCGACCTTGGTTGCCTGTAGGGTGCCACCATCCGGCAAGGCGAAAGTATCATCAGGACCACAGTCCTTTGCATCTTCCAATAAATTCGCGTTCGAGACCAAGGTCTACTGGCATCATTATCGATAATCCAAACATTTTCAATGTCGCTTTCATTACCACATGCGTTTACATATGCACGTATAGTAGTATCCATGGTCGAAAGCACGAAACGTTTTGACGACCTTTCACTGCCACTACGGCTCGGCCATTGACTGCGATCACTTCCACTCTTCCGTTGCTTCTCGGGGCAATACCCTTGTATGTGCCCCTCGCCACCGCAGGCGTAGCACACGCGCCGCCCCTTACCAGATGTTGCTGCATGCGCGTGCAACTTAAGGGGGGGCTTAGCCTTCACTGCATCGTCCTCCAGTTCCTGCGCCCAGGAAATCAACTCTTGCGCATGGATGAGGTAGCCCCCCCCCTCCTTGAGTTATACCTTGCCATCAGCATTATTTTCAGCCGCAGTGCAGCGTACTTGACGATGTTTTCGACAATTAACTTTTCACTCGACCCGCTTTCGCAAGCCAGAGCTACTAGGTACAAATAATGCTCCGTCCAGCTGCGCCGCGCATCCTTTTCCATTGCGAACCTGGTAGCAGCTTGGTGGTGGGATATAGTCGTTCTGAATCCCAACCACATCTGGTCCATCACGTAGATTAGCGTCGGTCGCACCCGCCACCACCATGCAACATTTGTCCGGTAGTACTCCGCGGCGGTGCCTTCCAAATACTCGCCAAATTTGTTTACTTTTAACCGTTCGCTCCATTGGAAACCAGAAGTCATCTCTGGAATCTCGATCGCCTCCATAAACAGGTAGGCCCATTGGCGGTAGCCTGCACCCAGACCGGGATACAGCTCGCGCCCTGAAAACTTTTCAATACTTAGTTTAGGTATTTTGTACCCGCTGTATTGCACCGCTACATTTTCCTGCGCGGCGGGCACTCCGGCACCGCCTGCACCTTGTGCCGCAGAGTGCGCCCTACCGGGTGCTTTGTGTACATGTGGGCGTGGCCGTGCGCCAGCTTCTACCCCTTCGTCCTCAGCCAGGTCGTTCAAAGACATCTGCTGGCCGAACGGACGGTAATTCTGGAGACTCTCCCGGAACTCGGACTGCGGTATACGCACCGGTGCCTCCCTCTTAAGCTCGGGGGATCTCTTCGGGGATGCTGGCCTGGCTTGCCCTGCATCTGGGTTGTTCGCAGTTGTCGTAACTTCCCGCAAACTCCGCACCAGCTCCAGAAATTCATCCATAGAGGGCACATCGTCTCCATCAGAATCAAACATAAACTTAATACAAAACCTTCAGTCACGTTCTTCAATCACTACCCCTTCGATGGGGGACTTTCCACTAGCTCCACAAAACGTAACAACGAAAAAATATCCAAGAGAGCACACTCCAATCACCAAGAAAACTCCACGAGATTACTTGACGCAACTTGGGCTCATAACCTGTTAAAACTCAACAAAAATAGCTGGGTGTACTTCACGCGATCAATACTCACCTGCTGACGAAGTTGCAGCGCGGGAGGATCAGCGGAAGGTGTAAAGAGGCGTGTGTCGCGTAGTGGCCACAGAGAGTTCAGTAGGTGTACTCTTAATACCATTGCAAAAAGGGAAAGTAAAGTATGTTATGTACGGTTACTTAAGTATCTATCCAGTACTAATGCAACTTAATCTCGTAACCGCTAATATTTATGCATGAAATGTATGGCGTACCTGAACAGCCAATGGGATTCCACTATTCGGAAGAGTGCAAAGTCCAAAATGGATACACACTCTTTCAACAGAAGTGATTTACCGCGAACTATTCTGATGGATGAAACTGCTGTGTATCTGGAAGATCCACGTGATGTTATTAACAAGATTGGAAAGCGACACGTTTCTCTGAAAAGCATTGGATTTGCGTCGATGTGGATTACCGTTCTCTTGTATATTCGTGCTACTGGACAGAAATTCCCTCCTGTCATTATATTCAAGAAATCATATGAGAATGGGACTCGATTCCAGGGAGTAAATAAAATCACGATCATTCGATAGTATGACCTTTGAATAGTACGTACACAGAAAACCAATAGAACGACGGTCGGTTTATTTTCGAGAATACGCTGGAATGAAGGATACGGCAGGAGCAGCTGTGATGCACTGACGAATCTTTGCCCTTGGGATGAAGTCAATTGCGGCAACGTCTGCTGAGTCCATTGTACTGGCGTCTAGCACATCATATTCGTCGAGGGTTGCTGTAGGTGCATAGATAATACCACTGCACTGGCAATTGATGCAAGCCGATCTTCGGTAAATGGAAGCGTGGGCGTCGTCTGCACGGTCTGCGTGGGCGTCGTCGTTGACGTCGCTGCTGTTTCCTCTTTTCGGCAATGCGGGCGCTCCTTTTAATCTTTCCGGGCAGTTTTGTTTGTTGTGCGCCGCTGCTTGTTGGCACCATCCACAGATACATGATCCATTTTCTTTCTCAATGAACTTCTCGCTTCGCTCAAACGCCGAAGGGTCTATTCGCTTCCAATTTTCAGGAACACCACGTTGCTTGTTTTACGCACCTTTAGGACGGCCTTTCGTGCGCTGAATGACGGGAGGGAGGATCGGATACGGTTCTGCTGGAGGCTGTCCATCATCCTTCCTCAAAAGCCAATGCGTGTTGAAATGTTCGGTTAGGAGTGTCTTTTCTGCTGCAAGGAGCGACCGGATGACGTGCTTGCAAGGCAAACCGAGAGTATTCTTGAAGGTGTTACCGCACGGTCTCTCGTCTCCCTTAGGTTTATTTGCGTCAACCCACTGCTGGTGAACCATACTGAGCGCATCGCTGGATATTTCCTGCGTACATGGTTGAAGAAGGGCTTTCTCGAAAGGAACACATAGTCTAAGCTGAGCTCCTTCTTGAAAGAGAGCTTGATTGCAATGACTTGTTGCTCGACGTGTTTGAGTATGCACTTGTACATTCCTAAAAGATCCATCGTGGATGTCCCGATCCACCACTTGAGCGTGGCGTGACACCCGCCCACCCTGGATGTAGTTAAGTGACCAAAGTGTCGCACGTAACTCGTCCAAGGTTCTGCGAAAAGATGCTTGTGTGGCATCCACGTTGTTTTAATATAGACGGCGACGATGGCGGATCTTTTCTTGGAGCTCTTCCCAGCCTGCATCAAATTCCTCTTCATCGCACGTTTCACACAGCTGTTCCCATTCCTTAATGAACTGCTTCCGTGCCTCCTGGGTAAAGCTTCTTTCGTAGCGAGCGGCGAGGTTCTTCTTGATGTGCCACCCGCACAAAAGCCGCCGAGAATCAGGGTATTGATCTTCAATGGCGTTTATCAGTGCATCTTCCTTGTCCGTGATAAACACCCGGGGCCGGATGGTGGGGAATTCTTCCTTAGAGTTCTCGATCGCTCAATGGTAATCGCCCTGTTTCTCCTGCGACAGGAAGCAAAACCCAATGGAGAAGGATTGTTTAGTAGCCGTAATCCCCGATATGAAGCATAGGCATCCGATACATATTTGTCTTGTAAGTGGAGTTGACCTGAAGCACTGTGTGGTACTGCTCAGTCAAGTGTCGTGTCTGCTCCGGTATGAAAAAGAGACTTGTGAAACGGTTCTGGAAAAACATGTTAATTGGAAAGAATACATTGTGTTCCTTCTGAAGATGATGCACTATAGCTTCCATTGGGGGAGCGCCTTTGAAGCTCGTCCCTCCTCCTTTCGCTTGCGCATGTTTTCAGTATCTTTGGAAACAAGAAGCGGATTCTGTATCGTTGATAAGATCTTGGGTTTAGGAACACAGTTATCGTTCATAACCAGAATCTGCGGCTTCATATCTTCGGAGACGCTCGAAAGCCGTGCCTGTGGGAAAAAACTCAGATCTAGGACATTATGGTTGTGCGTCGAATCTTCAAAATATTACTTAAAAATCCCTTTCTTTCCGACGAACAGTAACTAAAAATGGACAATTTCTGCAACGGGTTTTGCATTGCCAGCGACCCATCCGACTCTGTTGCCTCTGTCTCGATAGCTATCGCCTAAACCACACTTTATCACGATCTTTTCCGGATCACCCTTGCGATCGGTCTTAGTTCTGCGTCTCGTAACAACAAAACCATTTCGAGCAGCGTACGGTTGGAGTTCTTTTTCACCAGCTTCAGGAGAATAAAATCGTCGACCCTCCCAATAACCTGGGTCGTGCAGGATGGGATTATCTTGCTCTAAAGGCACCATGGAACTAATAAGGAGATAGCAAACGGAACGAATAAGAAAAAATTGGTGAAGCAACTTGCTTGATTAGGACTAACGGCAGTAAATGCTAGAGTGAGGAGGTCCCACTGCCATTGGGTTCTTCCGAATCTTGCGGGTAGCTGAAACAATTACAGAGGACGTGAATGAAGTCTCACTTAAAGTTGCAATGGATTCTTTTCTGAGCTCACCTTTATGGTGATCAATAAATGCAACGGTCTCAATGAGTTCTCTCATCATTCCTTCAGAGTTTCAAAAACTCAGAAAGCAGAAATCAGGAAAGGCATGAACGGCCCTTGTGTGGGAACCGGAGCTAATCATTAGGAGCTAATTCTATTGGTCGAAAAACACTGGGGGGTGACGGTAGGGTGGAGGGGGGGTGCGGGTAGGGTAGGGTAGCCCTTTATTTATTACCTATTGTGCGCCAAATGAACTATTCTGAAAGAAAAGTTATGGCTAGCTTGCACGATCATTTGTTGCCGCTAGTGGGGGAGGTGCTCGTATTACCGCGGCTGCTGGGACGGGTATTAGCCGAAATTTCTTTTTTAAGTACTGTCATTTTCCTCCTTAATAAAATACGTTTTTGAACAAAAATATTTTTTTAATTTTTTTGTAGTTTTGGCATTTGTATGTGTACGTTGTCCTCTAACTTAATCCTAAGATTACTTTGGATAAACTTAAAAGCAACCAAATAAATCGGCTTATTACTTATATTAATAAAAATTTAAAAATTGAACATTTAAAAAAACTGAAATATTAAAATAATTATTAGAAACCAAAAGTAATAGAGATATTAGGCAAAATAAAGGATTACCGTTTAGAGGACATCAACATCTTCAGGTATTTTAACTGATTTACAAGCTAAAAAATTAAATATTGGTGGTGAATTAATTTGTCAATTTTTTTTTTAAATTATGATTCAAATATTGAAAAGAGTATTAAAATAAAAAAAATTAAGTTTATTAATAAATATTAATTTTTAGGGGAATGTTAAATCGCCCCCCCAAATTGTATCGACCCCCGCCCATTTCTACACATCCCGGATGTGCAAAGGGCAAGCGTCTCATACGACTAATACGAAGAGGTACGACTTACGTCCGCTTCTGGAAATGTTACTTAGGTGTTACAGATATACGAAATGTTCCGGTATTCGAAGAAAACCGGATGCGCAAATGCTCCTATATGTATGTATCTTTATTCCTGCAGCTTTGGCGGGAATTTAGCAGTACAGATGAGAGTAAGCACAGATCTCGTCCGTGATACTATTCAAGGCAAACATGTACTCTTGCGGTTTGGAGTCTTCCACTTGAAACTGTTGGGTGACCAGTCACGGCCTAGGGATCTTGACATTTAGTGTTTCAGCACCTTGATACACATGAGTGCATGAAAGTTGGAAATGTCTCATGGTGTAAATTCACGACACAAGGGAAGATGTTTTCTTAATGTATAAAAAGCAAGTGAACTGCTGAAAGCTACAGGATGCAATCAATCTCCTACGGTCACTTCGCGACAATTTTCTTGCGTACACAGCGTAGTACGAGATTGCGTGTCAGCTATTTGTCAATCTCTTCGGAAAATGTATATTGGGATTTTGTTCCGCTCAGCTATCAACTATGCAATTCAACAATTTTAATACAACATGATGTGCTGCAAAACCAACGTGAAAACTTTACAACCGATAGATCGATTGCGCTCATAGGTCAAAGTTGTCCTGTCAAAGTCGTTGTTATTAGATCGGCAGAACAGGCTGTCTTGTAGACTTTCACAGGTTTTTGTAGAAAAAGTGCGTGGTACATGTTCGAAATCTTGGGTACAGTGTACAGATGAGCTGATTAATGACGGTCCCCAACAGAGCGAGTGTTGGGAGAGGAAGAGTTACACCCCAAATGTTTCATCTTAGCGGGGAGGCCATCTCACGCCCGGTTGATCCCGCTTCCCTATCCATCCTGGTCCCGGCCCACAATAGATTCAAGTTCGGGGAGGAAACTTCCGGTTGCGAGGGGCTCACGTGCAACCTTCCCCGTCGCGGCGACCCTCTATCAATATTTTTTCGAGAGGAAGAGTTAAGTAGCACTAGTTCATGTTAAATAAGCGAGAAAAACGATGTAATAATAGATTAGGTGGAAATATCGATTACCTGTCGCAGAGGACTGCAACAGCCTTCCAGTGACCGTCTACAGAATAAAGAACAAAGTAGGAGTGAATTGGGCGGGAAATAACCACACACATCGGGACACAAGGATAGTACCAGTTTATTGTTAACTGAGACACAAGTTATGAGACGCATAAAGCAGATCAGGGTGGAAGAAGAGCATAAAGAAGGAATAATAACTCTTTTTAAATGGCAAAGTACATAGGAAGGAGTCACAACTAAAGCAAACACTCAGGAGCTTAGGCAAAGGATACGAGAAAATTTTGGCTGAACAGTCCGAGATGAAATTCAACAACTGTTTCAATGAATATGGAACGAGCAAAGTTCACTCGGAACGCAATTAGCGCAAATGCTTGGGGTAGTGGTAGGTTAGTTTGCATTGGAACCATGCTGCAACAGCACACGTTTGTGATAAGTGAGGACCCGGAAACCGGGCAGCTCCTCACGAGTGACCCCACATAGGTACTTTGGCTGGATCATCCTAACCAAGGCCTCCTTTACGTCCTAAGCTCTGATAGACAACTAGAAAAAATTGTCAGTGGTCGTCAAGAAGGACTACAAAGGGCTATCAGGTGTAATAGGCGTGCTGTTATATCCTTGCACTGTTAAATTGCGTGAGTAAGTAGCTCTAACTTATTTACAATATAAAAAGGGCATTACTACATTGATGTGTAGAAATGGCCGGGGGGGGGCCAATTAACAATTGGGGGGGGGTCGATTTAACATTCCCCTTTTTTTATAGATATAATTTTTATTTTTCGAGAATACATAAAAGTTTTTAATAAAGATAAAATAATATTTTTAAGCATCTCTAGGATTATTATCTTTGCCATTAACTTATAATATATTTTTCTTTAAAAAATAAATTATTAATTAATTATAATATAATTAAAAATAAAAAAGATATTCTAAATTAAATGAGAATACTTGCAGTACATAAGAACCAACTTAATGTAATAGGTAAGAATATTTTCCAACCTAAACGAATTAATTGATCATAACGATATCCAGGTAAAATAGCTCGAGCTACTACAAGTAAAACAACAAAAAACATACTTTGATACTAAACCAAAAAGATCCGGGTAAGAAGTTAATAAATTTAAAATTAAATGAAAAGGTACTAACTAACCACCTAAAAATAAAACAGTAATTAAACTACTCATTAGCAACATATTAGCATATTCTCCTAAACAAATAAACATCGTCCACGCCTACGAATGGATTGTACCAATCGCGGCCAATCGATCAGCAATTGGCGATCGGAGAGGGATGCGCATTCCAACACATCCCTCTACGTGTCCTCCCCGTATAGACCGAATCAGTCAGGATCAGGCTAAGACACTGGACCTAGTGCAATGATCCTAATCAGCCCTTACGTTAAGCTGGAAAGTACAGATTGGAAGCTGAAATTAAATCGGTGCCAAACAGAACTAGATCGAAGCCCGATCAGAATAGCACAGAGGTTGATCGCCAATCGATGGATACTACCCCGCGCAAAATGTTTGCATAAATAAAATGTGGGATCGACCTCTTGAAAAGTAGCAATCGGAACAATGCCGCTCAGATCGGCGCCGATCAAAGGCATATCAGGTAGCTTAACCAGCTGCCAGATAGAATCTGTCGGAACTGACCGAGCTATTCGGATCAGACAAAACTATTCGGAAGGCGTTGGATTAGCTGCAAAAGTCGATCGGGCATTTCGACCGAGTTGCCCTGCTAAAGAACTGTCGGTCATTAATGTCCCAGCGGATACTTTGACCCAGACTTGATCTGGATTGCCGCATTAAGCTAATATGGCCTCCGCTCAGGCGCATGATGTTTCCATCATCAAATGTTTGGCACATCAGACCTAAAGGATTTCACTGGCAAGGAAATAGATGACGATCAATCCAGATGATAGTTCCGACTTCGGAAAAAGAGGGATGTCAAGAATTTGGAGTACTGTAGTGAAGCTTCGGATGTGTCTGTCATAGACAGTGTTAAGGAAGTTAAAGAAACGCTGATCAAGTACCTGCAGAGTGTGTCCTAAGGGATGATCAAAACAATATAGGACGCCTATCAGTCCGTAGCAGGCCGCGAACATGTTGAATCAATATATGATTGTCTTTTTTGGATACCTTTTCCACGCTGATAAAATAATTTATGATCCAAAAGTTCCTTTTTGGAACAACCTAATTCGCTGGAAGGAGCTCAAGAAAAGAGTACGCAAGGCGAGGGTGCAGAAAAGCCAGAGTACCGAAGCGTATTAGTCGCGTATGCAGTGTCCGAAGGGAGTGACACAGGTGGAGCATATCTTCCGGCTCCTGACCCGAGGTCATACGAGCAGGCACATCAAAGGTCGGACGAAGACATGTGGCTAAGGCCGAGGCGGAAGAAACCAGATCCCTGGAAGCAATGGGGACCTGGGAAGTGACACGAAAGCTGGAAAATAACCCACTGCCGACGAGTGGGTCTACAAGACCAACTGAAAGATGATGGATCTATTGAGGGATACAAAGCGTGTTTGGGAGCGCGTGGCAACAGACAGGTTTTTTCGGTGAGAATTTTTTCAGCCATTTTCTACGGTGATGGAGGTCAGTAACATGAAAGTGTTACTGGCTCTCTCACAAATATGGGTAATTCCGTCCAGGCACGGGGATGTTCCCAGTGCGTATTCAAAGGATGGCGTGGAAGAAGGATACTTTTGTAGCTGGACCAGCTCCCGCCATTGCTTGCCGCGCGATGCGCTCCTTCATCTTCGCCACGCTGGCCGGCGCCCATGCTCCGGCTGGCGCCAGTTTTGGCGACGAGTCAGCCGCCGTCGCGCTTGACTTGTTTCACTCGGTTCGCGCGTCCTCGTCACCATTCGGTGAAGTAGGCGCCGATGCCGGCGGCGAGTCAGTCGCCGCCGTCGGGCCCTCGTCATTGCATGCTTGTGCTCTTCCCGAGCGCGTGCATATGCGTGATGACAGCTGTTGTGATCCATTGTTACCCTTCCAGAAGTACCAGCCAATCAGATCGACGCTTGATCAGTTGACCGCTTTTTTGGAAGTGTCTTTTTGTTTTTGCTTATGGAGGATAAAGTGCGACAAATAAAACGTATCGACAACTGATGCATGGAATCTTTGCGTCTCCCTTGTGTTTCTTTGAGAAAACACCCATAGCACGAATTCCGAATCGATTCAGTGGAGATATGTACGCGATTGATGAATATTTGCCCTTTTTTCTGAGTATTTGTCTTAAGTATGGCGCGTGAGGGTTCGGAACACTTGTGATCCCGTTTTATACGAACCAGTTTGTGCTTCTCGTATTTCTTCCATTAAGTATCGTGTATGTATACTTACAAAAAACTTATCGTCCGACGCAATCGTCTCTCTTGGATTTTTTCCCGATACGTTCAATGGTCTCCGTGTCATGGGAGCACAAAGTGAGACAAAAGTGGATAAATTCCGTCGAGTTGGCCATCCGTCTTTCGGACAAAAAAAACATGATTCGAGCTCTAAATAAAGATTTAGGAGAAACAACCAGGTAGTGCTTCTGTTATTTCGGGCCAAAAGGCTCAACTTGTAACAGGGTTACATTCTGGTTACATTTAGTATGTGGTGTACGTGAGTACACTATGGTAGGGGTCAGTATTGACCGGTCCGAAAGGTTTTGGACCATTGGTTATTTTAACCAATCAGGGCAGGAGCCCTTGGTGGAGGCGTGGCAGCCAGCCACGTTTTAGTACACAGGTGGTGTACACTACATTTTAGCTAGGTACGAATTTAGTAAGTTCTACTTAGCATTACATATAGTTTACATTAGTTTAAATTAATTTAGGCTAATTACATATTAAATATACATTCAGTTTACATTTCACTCGAAGACTACAGGACGCTCGACCTCGACCGGTCGCGCGCGTAGTGAGTGCGGTAGCGTAAGGGGAGTTCTTCCCTTAGCTACCCCCTTATTAAGGGAGCCTTGTGTTAAGGCATTAGCTTGTGCTAACTAGTAAACCAAAGTGGAATCTTGGACCCGAGTAAGAGAGTTCTCTCTTACTAAGCCTTTTTACAAGGGCGTATCGGCTTAGTAGCCGCGAACGCCGCTTAAAGGAAAGTCTTCCTCTGTGCGCTAGCCGCACCGTGCGTGTACGCACCGGCTACATCTGGTAGCACTTGTAGTCAATCCAACACCTGTGTTTGTAGGCTACGGCATCCTCTGCAAAGGATGAATCAGGACGATTGGGAAATATTAACCCTCGTCCAGCAGGAAGCCTTTTTTTACAGTATGTTATCCTTACTGGGTGACGAAGGCATGAAGCTCCTAGTGGAGCAGGGCCTTGAGGCCGTGAAGGCAAGGGTAAATGCCCTCAACGCCCGTGAGGCGAGTTTAGGTGTTCACGGGGGTGCGTCCCCCATTTTCCTTTAGGATAAAGGAATTCACCGGTGAAAAGGGTGATAACCTTTATGTGTGGTTACGAGAGGTCGAAACGGCCTTCGCCACAGCGAATGTGTTCACTGATCACTTGCAAGTGGGACTTGAACTGACCCATCTTACGGGCAAAGCCCGTACATGGGCGTTTACGTGTCCGGATTCGGTCACGAACGTGTTCCTAACCTGGGAATTCCTTAAGCAAAAGCTTATGGACATGTACGCCACGCTTGATCTGGTTTTCCAGAATCAGCTGGCGTTTTTGAGGTGCCGTCAGGGCGCTAGGGACTTGGAGATATACGTCCAAGAACTGAAGACCCTGTTGGTAGGGATGTACGCGAAAGCGTATTCGGACGATGTGTCCATTCCCGTCTTCATGGGAGGCCTGAAAGAAGGGCCAGTACGTTCGGAAATGTTCCGATGCCGACCCCAATCCCTGGGGGAGGCGTTTAAGATGGCGTTAAACGCCAAGAGAACTTTTGTTCCTCTAAGGTGGGTCCCGAACCCATGGACCTTAGTCAGGTCGAAGCGGAGGAGAAACCTCCCGCTAGGAGTCACTCTGACTCCTTTCCTCAGGGCTTCGAGGCATAGCTCCTTGCTATGCTGCAGCTGCATGGTCCGCTGAGATGCTTCCTCTGTGAAGCACGGATCATCTGCGGAACAGATTTCCGAAAAAACCCCAGCGAGATATTCGCTTTAATGGGCCGAGGGTAGGTAAGTAACCCTCGCCCAGGCAGTCTGGAAACGATGGCTCCCAGTAGGTGCGGGGCGCCCCACTGGGTGATCCCTCAGTGCTGTTGTGGTGAAGCGAAGGCAAAATTTTGGTCACCTTCTGTCAACGGCGTGCCGACCAGCTGGTCAGCGATCGGATTGGTGGAAACAAGGGGGGCTTTTAAGCCTATCATGTGCAAGGAGTGTCAAGCACACGGATTTTGGTAAGTCACATGGCATTGCGTGTATTTTACATATTTTAGAGTTTGGTACATATTGGGACCGTAAGGTTAGTGGAAAAGAAGTAAATTGGCCTTGGATTGGAAAAGAAGTAAATGGGTCTTGGATTGGAAAAGTGGCTAAGGGGTCCTAAGAGACTCTCTAAAAGTTTGGTTTTCTAAGTCGCCTTCGCACGTCGCGGAGTGTTTGGGGGCAGAGGGTCGAGTAATCCCCTCCTGCCCATTATACCCGTCCGGGGCGCGTCGCAGACGCATTTGGCCCGCCGGAAGTCCTTCGACAGGAGTGTCCATTGGCTGACTTCTCACAAGTTTAAGTCACGTACGTTTGGAGCGTACTAACAAGTGTATTGGTCTTTACGTGGAGATATCGTTTGTGGAATTCACGAGCATATTGGATTTTTACGTGGAAATATTGGTTTACTATAACATTGGTTGGAGTTTAGACCGGCTTTGGTCTTCTCTCATATTGGTCAGGAGCTAGACCAGTTAAGTGGTCTACCCTCTATTATCTCGTATTGGTTGGGTCTAGATCGATTGGACGGTCGACCCATTGGACTATACATATTTCAAGTGTGACCGGTCTGCAAGTACCCAGGGTGAATAGTTCCGCCCAGGGTACACCCCCCAGTACGGTCTGCATACTATCAGACCCAAGTCAACCAGCGACACGATCCACCGAGTGTTGAACTAGCCCATTCCATCGGGTACACAAGGTGAGATGGCAACGCAATATCAATCGGACCAGGCGTCTTCTGTTTATGATCGGTCGTCTGCCAGCAGCGGACGATCAGATCGGATCGCAAGCGAAGGTCCGCGGGGTACCCCCCCCCCCCCGTAAGTTGGAAGGCTGGGCACGATGGTGGTCATGTTCTAGACACAACTGTGTTCGATTTTGAACTTGACTCCACCACACTGTTAATTCCCAGGGTAGGGGACGACAGCACAAATCCCCGAGGGAAACGGTGCTTTCCAGAACCGAGTTGGTGTACCAGCCAGGTTTTCTGGTTGTCCTTGCGGACGTGAAAGGCTTTGATAAGCCTTGGAGAGTCTTGATAGACTCTGGAGCGTGTGACAATTATGTCAGACGAGCCTCTGTTGAGAAGAGTCAGCTGTATGCCGAGGCCCTATATGCACGTTCTCGTGACGTTGTCACGGTCCGTCTTGCGAAGGGCGTACAGGTTTCTGTACCCAAGGTCTCGATTGACCTTAAGCTGAAGTTTTCAGACTTCGACAGCTTAGAAAGTTGCCTAGTACTGGATTTGGACTCGAGGTATGACCTCATTCTGGGCATGAAGTGGCTGGAACGCCACGAGCCATGGATAGACTGGAAGTATAAGTGCATTGGCTCAACGCACCCGCGGTCGGGTGAAGCATTGAATAGTCATGAACCCATCTTTGCTCGATCGCAAAAGCGATCCTGGCGTGAGATGCCAGAGATTGGGATGTCTGAAATGATCATTCCCAATGGCGTTAAGGAAGAGTTCTTTAACGAGGGGGATTCGGTGGTTGATTCCCACGCCGTGAACGGCGAGACTGGTGAGTTACCTGTGGTAACTCCAGTGGTAGGGGTAGAGACCCCTGTGGTTAAGCGCGAGGCGCTTCCAAGCGAAGAGACCCGTAGTTCGTCTCTTTTGCACGTCGGAATTGATTCCGACCACGCCGTGTCCGGCGAACAAGTTGCAACTCCAGTGGTAGGGGTAGAGACCCCTGTGGTTAAGCGCGAGGCGCTTCCCGGCGAAGAGACCAGTAGTTCGTCTCTTTCGCACGTCGGAAATGATTCCGACTACGCCGTTATAGGTGAGACCGGCGAGTCACCGGTGGTAGAGGTAGATACCTCTGTGGATAGGCGCGTGGCGCTTCCAATAGATGAGGCAGTTGACTCCCCCCATCTGGGTGTCGGGATGAGTCCCGAGGCCAGTAGTCAGCAGTCCTATCGTATGCTGAATAGTGTGACAGGTATTGTCACAGAAGGCGTAAGCCTGGAACGGTTTCCTGGGGTAGGCGAACTGTTGTCGTTGGAGGAGATGTCCTTGAACGAGTTTGAAACTGCTTTGAAAGCAGATGAAATCGACTAGGTCGTCGTGTTGCGTCCGGAAGAGGAGTTGAACTCCTCATCCACGATGGGCGAGTCAGTTTTGGTGCAAACCAAACAGGCATTGAAATGCCCGAGCGGCCTCAAGATCCTTGCGGATCCTGAGGACCCTTACCATTCCTTATTGAAGGAATTTGGAGATGTCATTGGTGACAACCCACCGATGGGGTTACCACTGGATCGGGGAGTCCGACATGAAATTGATTTGGTTCCTGGAACCAAATACTGCGTCACTAGGCAGTGGCCTCTCTCCAAGGAACAATGCGACGTCATCGACGTATTCTTCAAGGGGAAAGAAGAGGCTGGGATGGTACGGGAGAGCAAGTCTCCCCATTCATCTCCCACTTTTTGTGTTCGTAAACCGAACGGAAAGTGGCGCATTGTGCATGCGTACAACAAGCTGAATGCAGCTACTGTACCCATGCAGACTACGATTACTCGGAAGGATGTCCTCCAGAACAATATGGCGGGCTGTACGTGTACATTGCCTTAGATCTGGTGGACGGGTATTATCAGGTGCTCATGCGAGCGTCCGATATTCCGCTTACAGCGGTTAGCACGCCTAGTGGCATGCTGTGGGAGTGGCTTGTTATGCCAAAAGGGCTTTCGAATGCACCAGCGACTTTTAATCGCTTGGCGACTCAACTCTTCCGCCCTCATAGAAAGTACGCTCAGACGTGCTTCGACGATATATTCGTTCATAGTCGCGCGGAAGGCGACTTGTATGATTTTCAGACGCAACTAGTATATCTTCGAGCGGTTCTCAATTGTATGCGGGAGCATAAGTTATATGCAAACGCATCCAAATGTATCTTTGGTGCTGAGGAAATTCCTTTCCTCGGATGCTTCATCGGTAAGGATGGAGTGCGGGCAGATCCCGCGAAGGTGAAAGCCATTGTGGAGTGGCCTTCTCCTGTAAATCTTAGAGTTTTACGGAAGTGGCTTGGATTAGCCAATTATCTCCACAAATACAACGATAACTACGCTGAAATGGCGAATCCATTGACGGACCTTCTTAAGATGGATGTTGATTGGTGTTGGGAAACCAAACACCAAAACGCTTTCGAAGCGGTTAAGGGTAACTTGTTAAAAGCTCCCGTTCTTGCTCTCCCAGACTCTGAGAAACCTTTAAGCGTCGTCTGCGACGCCTCCGATTTCGCAATCGTATGTGCTTTGTTACACGCAGACGACGCGGGACGGGAACGCGTGATTGCGCTTGAGTCGAGGTAGCCTAAAGCTGCAGAACGGAATTATCCCGTTCATGATAAGGAGCTACTTGCTATGAAGTATGCCCTTGTCAAATTAAGGGTTCAACTACTCGGCTCATAGCCGTTCGTGGTATATACTGACCACGCGTCCTTACGGACAGCGACAAAGTCGCCTCATCTCTCGCAACGGATGGCCCGTTGGCTCTCCTTCTTTGCGGAGTACAACTTTGAGGTTAAGTATAAACCTGGCAAGCAGAACGTGAGGGACTGAGTATAGAGTCCTCTTTGAGGCACATGACGCCACTACCGGGGGTCATTTAGGTCGGGATAATACCTACAGCGCTTTAAGCGCTCTGTATTGGTGGCCCAATATGTATAAGTGGGTCGGTGCGTATATACGCACCTGTGAGACGTGTCAGAGGGTTAAACCCTCTGAAAGTTCATCTGAGCCTTTGGCGAGCTTATCGGTTCCAACTGAGTGTTGGAAATCCATTAGCATGGATTTTATCTTCTGTTTTCCGAAGGATAAGGCCGGGAACACCGGCATATTGGTCTTTGTAGACCGATGGAGCAAGATGGCTCACCTGGCGGCGGTGCCAGAGTCCATAGATGGACAAGGAACAGCAAAAGTGTTCCTAGACCGTGTCTTTCGACAGCATGGTCTACCTGATTCCGTTGTGTCGGATCGGGATCCCCGTTTTACGGGACAATTCTGGGGAGCGTTGTTTAAGGTGCTAGGCACCAAGCTCCTCATGTCCACTGCGGATCATCCGCAGACGGACGGTCAGACGGAACGCGTTAATCGCGTTGTGGAAAATATTCTCCGGAGTTTATGTCCGGATTATTCAAAAGAGTTGGAGTGAGATGCTTCCTATGGCCAAATTTGCTATAAACAATTCGGTCCATGCATCTACGGGGTTTACCCCGTATTACGTGAACGGATTAGTTAATCCGAGGGTTCCGTTGACGCCACGTGTGTGTGGCCCAGGGCTTGAGGGGGGAGGATTCCTTGATGTCAGCCCTGTATCTGCTCGAAAGCACATCGATAAGTTCTTATCGACGCGCCTTAGTGTCATACGACACGTCTGTGATGCCATGGCGGAAATCCAAGACAAGCAGAAGGAGCAGGGTCACCGCAAGGGGCGGCGTAACGACAAGGCTTACAAAGTAGGAGAAAGTGTTTTATTAAACTCTAAGAATCTTCCTACACATGAAGTTTCCAACGTGTTGCGGAATAAACTGCGCCCCAGGTTTGTGGGGCCTTTTAATGTACTAGCCCGAAAGGGCTTGTCGTATACCTTGGACATCCCGAAGGCGATTCCTACGCATCCCACCTTCTATGTGGAAATGCTTAATCCATACTAGAACCCGGAGGCGGGTCCCCTCTTGGAGGAGGGTGGGAAGTCGGATAGCCGAAAGGCGCAACAGATCGGAACATCTCCGCAGGGTCGAAATACGACCCTGAAGCTCCGCAACGAGAGACTCGAGGGAGGCAAGCCGCCCCTCGATGCGTTCATTTGAACTACCCTCGTCGCGGAGTCCCTCATGGCCATCTTGGATGCGACGGCTGTGTTGATCACAGCGCTCGTGGAACTCACGTCGCAATAGCGCAACATCCTCCTCAGTCCTCGATACGGAGGGTACTCCACATTACCATGTGGAACGTCTGATGGCACGACGCCATCACCGGGGTGAGACCCAGTAACTGGTGAAGTGGAAAGGTTATCCACGTTCCCAGAGTTCGTGGGAGTCCGAGAATCCTCTGAGGCAGTATTGCCGTGACGTCGTTGACGCTTTCGAGCGGGAGAACCCCGCTGAGAGTCAACGACCAAAGGGGCGGAAGAAGACCCTTCACTCCCAGTAGCTGGGGGTTTGCCGGAGGCAGATGCAGAGTTTTCATTGCTCTCCGGCACCACATCGAGAGCAGGGCGCGTGTAGTAAGAGGCACGTAATTGCTCCTGCGCTTTGGCTTGGGCATATGCCAAGCGTAACGCCCTATCTACACGAACGTCGGGTTCGGAAAAGCTGTTGTACAGCGCATCACAGTTGGGGAGGCGCTTCTCCCCTTCCGCCCAAGCGAGGGATGCTCGTTCTGCGCGTCCTCGACACTCTTGTCCCGTAGGAGAACGTAGGGAACCTCGCGGAGGATCTCTAAGAGGGCACCGCGTGCCTGTTTCCCGAGGCGCGCTCGGTAGTACTTGGCAGTGAACTGCTTAGGCGTTAGCAGTTTGGCCTGGAGTTGTTTCCGGCGCGCAATCTCACGCGGCAGTACAGCCGCAGGACCTGGGGTATAGGAGGCTAAACCCCTCTTCACCTCGTTCTTAGCCTTCCTTTGAGGGTCACAATGTACCTTCCGTGCCGATACGGCATATCGTGCTTCATGAACCGTGTCCTGTTCATTGGTGATGGTCACCTTCTGCGACCCGGATGCATCATCCGTAGTTGGTAGAGGTGGTGCACGAGTTAGCGCGTTTTCCCCACGTTTGGTGGAATGGATTAGATGACCGACAACGCCGTTCGGCGCTGTCAGAGTGGTCAGCCTTTGGGGAGGTATCCCCAAGGGCATCCACCTCCGAGTTGTCGGAATAGTTTCCATCTTCAGCACGACTAATGGTGCTCATGGTTAGCCAGAGGTTCTGGGAGTTGGAGTCCTCAAACTAAATATGATTTATTGCGTAAGAAATAGTCTTGATGGGGGAGGATGTAACAGGGTTGCATTCTGGTTACATTTAGTATGTGGTGTACGTGAGTACACTACGGTTGGGGTCAGTATTGACCGGTCCGAAAGGTTTTGGACCATTGGTTATTTTAACCAATCAGGGCAGGAGCCCTTGGTGGAGGCGTGGCAGCCAGCCACGTTTTAGTACACAGGTGGTGTACACTACATTTTAGCTAGGTACGAATTTAGTAAGTTCTACTTAGTATTACATATAGTTTACATTAGTTTAAATTAATTTAGGCTAATTACATATTAAATATACATTCAGTTTACATTCCACTCAAAGAATACAGGACGCTCGACCTCGACCGGTCGCGCACGTAGTGAGTGTAGTAGCGTAAGGGGAGTTCTTCCCTTAGCTACCCCCTTATTAAGGTAGCATTGTGTTAAGGCGTTAGCTTGTGCTAACTAGTAAACCAAAGTGGAATCTTGGCCCCGAGTAAGAGAGTTCTCTCTTACTAAGCCCTTTTAGAAGAGCGTATCGGCTAAGTAGAGGCGAACGCCGCTTAAAGGAAAGTCTTCCTCTGTGCGCTAGACGCACCGTGCGTGTACGCACCGGCTACACAACTGTTGCTGATGAAAATTTGTGGCTGTCGCCATCAGGGAACGATTTTCGATCATGTGAAAGTACGCTGTGAGCGGCCATTCAGCGTTTTACTCGGTCTCAACTGACACAGGATACGGTAAGATGCGGGCACTAATGTGTTTATGGTGAGATCATTTGATTTGACCTTGCGTTTCCGAGTAGTTGCTTATCTTATGACTTGTAGCCAGTAGTACAGTGGAGGAAAAACTTCATCTACCGCCAATAAAAGGAAGCAGGTGGACTAGCAGAAGTAATAATAAACGCTAATTTATAAAGGCACTCATAACCACATAGTAGAAGTAGTAAAAGACGCTAATTCAGAAAGGCACTCGCTACGATGACGACATGCTTTCTGTTATTGTATAGAACGAGGTGCATCCGGAGCAATGGTTGTGTGGTTTTTGGACTAGAATGGGGATAGTATCTTGCTATGTGACTCACACGTATGTTCCTGTTCCACCTCTTAAGGAGATTCTAGAAGGTGATTTTTACAGCAAAAAGTGCACAGATGCCAAGCAGCGAAAGGCCACGTCCGATGTCCGGGCCGATACCCCCGCATATGCTATCGCTTCCTCGGTTACTGCCACTGCATCTTCCAGTGCTTCTCCAGTTTCTCATCCTACAGCTGATTCGGCTGCTATGGATTCGCTTCCAAAAACCCTACTATTCTGATGAAGTACTCTAAGTACCGCGGTGTATAAAAAGTCTCAATGAAAGGCGTCAAGAAGCCATTTGTGGTTAATTTGCGGCAGGGATCAAAATACTTACAATTGGATACTTCGCTAGAAAAATCAAGGCAGCTCACGTGTACGACAAGGCTGTACCTATGGATCATGATCCACGCACGCGTAAGCCAGGATGCTCAACTAGTGAAGCTTATGCAGTCCACTTTCCATCCAATTCTTAAAGACCTTCTCGATAAATGTAAAGAGGATTTGTTGTACTGCTTCGTAAAGTTATCGAGACGATTAGAGGAGTTCGCTCATGAATTCTAATACTATCGGAATGCCCTGCTCAACGTATCACAATCACCTCAGCTGGAAACTGGGCATGATAGTCCAAGTGATGCTACTAAGCTTGTTATCGATGACACCACCTCGTATATTAAGCGTGAAGTTGAACCTATCGTTGAAGTTGTTACAGATTTCACCAGACCTGTTGCAGTCAGCCGATGATTTTTTTAGCGCTCGCTACTGAAGAAGTGAATCCGATGATTTGGGCGATAATTACGGCTTACGGCAAGCCTACGCCTGCAGAAACATCCAAGCATGGCGTTCGAAGGAAGAATGGACGGCCTTTGCTGGTTTGTCAAGTATAATTAGAGCAGCACATTGCAGGCGCGTAAACTATTACAGTTGAACAATTTTTGCGGTGCGCGAAACATTGATTGAAAAAGTAGTAGCAAAAAATTACAACGGAACTTGACCGTCGCCATGTGGTAGTCTTTCGAGTTGGTAACACGAGCACTAACTAGCTTGGACGTTGGGAATCTCACGAAAGTGAAAATCAAATAAAGTCGGAACAAAGTCCCGCGTGGTCTTGGCATTTAAAATGTCACTGACGAGGAAGTTGGCGGTGGTTCAGATGGGACTTATTAATTGTCCGTTTGCTCTTCATCCTCGTTCTAGGTCATTAGCGACGACCGCACGACGACGTCGAAGTGGAAAATGTCAGATCGTGGGGTACGTGATATATCACGTACCTAATAGATTAGACATACATATATTATATTTACATGTCTACGTCATAACGTCGTACATTATAGAGTACGCCATGACGTCGAACGTTATATAGTACACCATGACGTCGTACGTTATAGAGTATGTCATGACGTCGTATGTTATAGAGTACGCCATGAAGTCGTACGTTCTAGAAGGATAGGCTTAGAAGTAGCACAGATAGCGAACTAAGGACATAACTCACACTTTTGAAAATACATCAAACTTCACATTTGGTAGAACTTGTTGGTCCCCGCCGCTTCCCCGCTTCCTCGCCGCCCCGCCGCCCCGCCTCCGCCCTGCCGCCGTGCTAGCCGTTCCTGCAGCACCGCCGCCGAAAGCACCGCCTTTTCCGACGTGATGCTTGCCGTGCTCGCCGCCCCCGCAGCACCGCTGTTTCCGCCGTGCTTGCCGTGCTTGTCGTCCCTGGAGCACCGCCGTCCCCGCAGCACCGCCGTTCTAGCCACTCAAGAGCAGTGACTTGGAGAGACCATGCCAGTCCCGATCTTTTTGAGGGCAGGGATCCATTTCATTGGCTGTAAATCCTACCGGGCAATTGATACTGCCGCCGTTATCGAGACGTTGTCTTTAGACTTTAAATCGTCTTGTTTCGGTAATAAGTCAGTTGGGTTAACGGAAAGGTCTGCGTTTCTGTTCATGACCCTCCACTCGCACAAGAAATCGGCGAAGCAAAACACCGCCGACTCGCTTTCCCTACTGTCCGTGCAGAATCCGGGCGCCGCTGATAAGTGCCGCGCCGACCTTATCGAATCGATCCTTCGAACCAGCCGCATTCTCTGCCGGTTAGAGAAACACTTAGATACGGCTCAGCGCACCGTTCGCGCAAGAACAATAAGGCTCGCCTATTAGCGCACGCCAGTGACCAGCTCATCTTCGAGAGCATGATAAGCTTACGAACCTCTCGCGAGATTTTTTTGCAGAAGCGGACGCCTGCGAGGTGGAAAACGCCCTACAACCCGAAGGTTGATATCCCCCATGTTTTATTATCACATACGATTCCTAGGTCCCGGATACAGATTACCTTTCCCTAGTGCACGATCGTCAGCCTTCGACTGACGAGGGTTCGGCGCGCCCATCCCTTTCCCCTCCTTCCGGCAGTCACGCCTTCACCCCAGAAGAAAAGTACTGAACACAGGCAGTGTGGGGATCATACCCACTAAAAACCACCTCCTCGAATGATAGGCTCAGATGAGCGACTGCAGCCTAGCACCCATCGAATGTCCAGACAAAGAAAGCAAGTAGTACACGTACCGTCCAGCCAGGGATCGCACACCTATCTCTTGTGGACGCCCGCTTGTTTCACGGTGGCATTGTACACCTGTCCTACCCGACCGGGCTTCGACTCTGTCCTCGCGAGATTACTAAGCACAAGGCCGAAAACGGTCGCCAAGTCGAAGAAGTCCTTGAAACCTGGACCAAATGTTGTAAAGAGAAGTAATTAAGTAGTTAATATCAATCTATAACTGATATTAGCTAAATCATGTCTTCTCCAATGACTTCAGATCAGCATGCCCAATTGCTGTTTACTATGGTTGCGACCAGGGAAAACAAGCACAGTTAGTGGAACAGCTGCAAAAGTCAAGACAGTTATCGGAAATCAATGTTGAAGGTGTAAAGCTTCCGACATATGGAGGGAGATTGGACGAATAGTTCCAGCTCTATAAAGAGAAAGTGGAGCAATACTTCTTCGCTAAAGGAGTTGAATGGAAGAGCCAAGATCTCGCACAAAGAATTCTTGCCGTTCTAGGAGGAACATTGAAGCAAGGTGCCGCTCATTGGTATGTGATGAGAAAGCAGTACATCACAACCGTAGATGACTTTTTCAGCAAAGTCGAACGAGAATTCGTGCCTGCTGATTTGCAAGAGCGTTTGCGCGAAGATATGAATCAGAGAGCGCGACTGCAAGGATTTTCCGGATTATGCAAGCAAATTTCGGCACCTAGCCACCCAAGTCCGAGACATGAGCGCGTTGGACAAGATTATGTTTCCTATGTGGACTTTCCAGTCGTACGAAGGAAGAGGTTCAGTACCGTCGCTGTGCAACGCTGTCCGAGGAAATTACCGTTGCGTTGGACTTTGACCGCTCTCATCCTCAGAGATTTTAGATCGGAAATTATCACGACAGACAGAGATAAAGGTCGTATGACAACGGAGAGAAGTCGTTCAAACAATGGTCCAGAACCATTGGACATAAGTAACGTTCAGATTCCGTCTCGTGACGAATGCCGCCGCAAAAAATTATGCTTTAGGTGTGGAAATCCGAATCACCGATCTGCTCAATGTAATCAACTTCGAACGCGCAACGATAGAGGAAATAATCGTTCAGGCCGGAGCAATCAACAGCATGTGAATCGTCAGCATGTCAACAATATGGACAGCCGCGAAGACGAGCAAGAAACAACCGTGTACGATCGCGTCACAATTAATGCAGCAAATGTCCAGAGAAAGGTCAAGGTTCAGCCTGTTGTCTTAGAGTCAAACAACTCTGAATCGGACACACAATCGCATGGTCGATTGCTAGTGCAAATGGGATTATTGGCAATAAATCCGTTAAGATGTTAATCGACTCTGGTGCGTCAACAAACCTTATCAAACCTGGCTTGGCCTCGAAAATATTAAACACGCAATAGGTACAAGCACGTCGTTTTAATGGAACATGGACATCAAGTCAGCCCACGAAGAAAGTGGAAGATACCATTCGTGTAGATGGTATGGATTTTCCAAAGATGCAGTTTACTGAATGGGAACTGCCGGAAACACATGACGTGATATTTGGTCAACCGTGGTTCACCAAATACAATCCACAGATAGAGACACAGATAGTGGCGCACGCAACAGATTAAAGTTGCAGCTCTTACGAAATTCGAGGACATAGATGGTCCAACCTTCCAAGAAAAGATGAAATTGGAGCCTACGATGAGGTATACCATTTCAAGATATCCAACGTCGAACCGTCAGAAGTGCCGCAGGAGTTGAAAGCAGTTCTAAACAAATTAAAGGACGTATTTCTAGAATAGCTCCCGAATGAAATGCCTCCGAAGAGAGCAGTTAATTTCGAGTTGCAAATGAATCCTGACGCAGTGCCGAGTTCCTGTGCTCCCTTCCGTATCTCGAAGGTAGAACAGGAAGCGTTGCAGCAATTCGTGGAACAGAACAGTCGTAAGGGATGGAAAGAAGTGTCAAACTCTCCATGGGTCTCAAATATTTTTGGGATTCCCAAGAAATATCATGCAACAGAAGGTTCCCAAAACGCGCAGAATGGCTTCGAAGTGGAAATTCGAATATCCCCATTCGTGGGATGGTTGACTATCGCTATGTGAATATCATGTCAGTCGTGGCAAAAGTTTCCTTGCCATTGATCAAAGACTTATTCGATCGTATGGTTGGATGCAAGTATTTTACGTTGCTTGATCTCGCACAATGATACCATCAAATGTTAGTGTTGCCATCAAGTCGACCGTATACAGCTTTCAGAACCCAAAATGAAACGTATCAGTGGTGTGTTGCACCAATGTGATTATCAGGAATGCCTGGAGTCTGGTCACGCCTTATGCGAACATTGCTCGATAAGTTGGGAGACTTTTTTGTCGTGTATCTCGACGATATATGCATCTTCTCGCGTACAATGTGAGACCAGGTTAAACACTTTCGCGCAGTATGCGAAGTGTTGCGCAAGCAGAAACTATATTCTCGACCCTCCAAATGTGCATTTGGCCGTAAAGAAATCGCGTTCTTAGGACACATGCTTTCCGAAGATGGTCTACGGGTCGACTCCAAGAAAAAAGATGCTATCGCAACGTTCGAAGCACCAACATGTCGCAAAGAGTTGCTCAGTTTTGTGGGATTAGCTGGATATTACCGTAAATTCATCTGCAATTTTGCAATGATCTCGCGTCCCCTTCGAGATTTAACCAAGCAAGGTACCCAATGGAATTGGGGTCGAGATCAGCAAAGAGCATTTGCACCATTGAAAGTAGTGTTAGAAGCGCGCGCTTTTTGCGCAGCAGCTCGCGTCGCCATTTTGGACTTTCAGCGACTTTACAGTGAAAAGGTGATGTTTTGTACATAACTTTAGGTTACGTACAAAACGTTGTGTATTTGCATATTATTAGTTTTAGGTATAAACTTAACACTAATAAATCACTTTAGATTTTGATTATTGACTTTCGTGTGATTATTTGAGTGGAAAACAAGTGCGCTATAGTGCGTAGATTGGTTTGCGGCTTTCACGTTTGGAGACTTGGTACACTGCAGTGCAGTTGGATTTCTTTTTACGTTTTGGTTCTCGTATCACGTGGTTGTTGATTTGGGTCGCTGCTTCACGTTGAGTTGCTTAAGGACTGTGGATAATAAATTAAGTTTGTTAAGTTTATTGTTTGCTGTTACGCTACTTCATCACGCTGTCTAATTGTATTGGAAGTTACCGGACTTTAGTCCCCCGTTCATTGTGACAACGGATGCTTCTGGATTTTGCATCGGTGGAGTTCTGTCAAAAAGTATAAACGGAAAAGACCACGCCATCGCGTTTTACTCAAAGCATTTGGGTCCCCATGAATTAAAATGGCCTGCACACGAGAAGGAACTCTTAGCCATCAATACCACTCTGGATAAATGGCGTCCGTATCTCCATGGAAGACATTTTTCAGTCTATACCGACAATTCAGCATGCAAGTGGATGCTTCATCATCCAAAAGTGTCTCCAAAATTGGCACGCATGTTGAAGTTCTTTTCCCAGTTTGACTTTGATTTACATCATGTCAAAGGAATTTCGAATGTCGTGGCTGACGCATTATCGCGCTCAGCTGTGTCTAGGGAAGATTCAGCAGAAATTGCTGTGACTGCTTTCCATGTTCCGGATATGTCGCACGTCGTACATGTGTGTACCGAAGGCTGTGCTCAGCATTCCAAACTTTTGGAAAGACACATGGTTCACTCCACCCTCACTCAGAACATTCCGCTGGATGTTTTCCAACTCTTACTCGACGAAGTAGAGTTGCGGGGGGCGAGTAGTCCGATAGAAGTCGTACAGGAGCAAATCCACAACGCCGAATTTTACGTGGTACGCGCACATATCAGTGACAAAGTGCGAAAATTCAGCAAGGTTATAACAAGAACAAGTTCTTCAAGGATACTTACAAAACAAAGGAGTCGAATGAAAACTTCATATTAGACAAAGGACTCATATATCTGATGCAAGATGAAGCGATGCAGTAAAATATGTATTCCGTACATATCAGATATAAAGACGAATATACTATACGAGTTTCACGATTCAGACTCAGCAACGTATCCAGGAGTTCGAACAACTTACATGAAGTTAAAGTGATGGTACTACTGGCCAAAGTTACTCAAAACTGTGCAGAAGTACGTCGAAACATGCGAAACATGTGCTCGATGGAAGTCAAATAGCCAGCGAAAGAAAGGATTAATGATTCCTATCCCCATTCCGAATTAATGCTGGGAATTGGTGTCAATGGACTTCATCACTGGTGTAACAGGACTGATCCTGTTACAGGCTTTCACTGTATTTTGCGAGGAAGCGCGCAATACAATATAGGGCAGGATTAGTTGGTAACAACTAATCCTATAATACAAGTAAATATATAAATATTCACTTATGCCTAAGAACGCAAAATTAAGAGTGTTTATTTAATGGGTGGTTTAGAGGCTAATAGTATAGTAACTAACCAATTAATATAATAATATCAAGTCTTTAACTAACTGTACTATTAGTTAACCTGCAAGATTCGGTATTTATACCGAATGGACTTTTCCTTCTTAGATTATAATAACTTATAATCTCTTATTTAAATTTCAGACAACGCGTCTGAAATTTAACTGTGATATTCTAACTTGAATATCAACTATGTAATGGCACCCCATTACATCACCCCCCACTTAAGGTGGTTGGCCAATAATAATTCTTATTTTGGCCAATCATGGGTGGCACTTGTTGGTCGAAATTTCTCATTCACCAACTGATTGACCATCGACTCGATGGTCAAGACACACGGCTGCGCGCTCTAAAGAGCGCTGCTGAAAATATCGAAGGAGCTTCTTCCTCCGCCTCAGCACTAGGTGCTGAGGTGTTGAGTGACAACGGTGACGCCGCATTAGCAGAGTCAACTACGCAAAGGTCGGAAGACGTACCGTCTTCGACCACAGATGCTGCTAAGGCGGAATCTGACAAGAAACAGGGAGATGTTGCTAATGCAACATCTCGCACAATGGCAACTTCCGAATGGCGTGTTGCCAAGAGGGCCATGTTCGGGAGTTCTGACTCCAAACAAAGTTGTGGGGATACAGATGTCCCCACTAAGGGATCTAGCGAGTCGAAACTCGCTAGGTGCTCATCGCCTAACAGCGATGATGACTCTGGTGTCGCTGTCATAGCTGACAGCGATAATGATTATAACAGGTGGTTGCGGGAACGCAGAGCCCCACCTGGACCAAGTACTTCTCCACGTCGGGGTGATTTAACCCCGGCGCGTGGTGTTGAAGCAGGCGGTATTCCGCCTGCTAAAAGAGCTCGAACAGAAGCGTCACCTGCCGCTTCTAAAGCGTATCATCGTACGGAACCACATGTTCCGTACAAAGTGGGGTTTTGGACACCTGGCTGGTTCTATCGCCCCCAACAGTGGCGGTCACCGTAAACGGGACTGCCAGTATGCGTTGTTCGACATCAACGTGCTGGATGGCTGCGAAGACATCCAGTCACGTCAATTCGATCGAAGTACAGACGATATACGTCTGTACTTTATTGACCTCTTTTTCCAGGTTCGATATTATTCGAGCCGGAAAGGGTCAAGGAAGAACAGGGACGATAAAGACGCCCTGACTCAGAGTTGGAATGCTTTTGTTGACAACTACAACAAAAGCCCAGATGATTACGTGAATAAAGTTCACGTAATGCGCGAGCGCTTTTTAAAGCACTAGTGAACAGGCAAAATGGAATACATCCATTTTGCTTGCATCAAAGAAGGGTTGAACTGTGGTGTCCTTTCTCACCTCGTTTGCCCGCGGTGTCTGCAGGGCGCCCCTTTTCTGTCAGAGGAGGAGTTGCGGGGGTACGGTGGCCTTTCCGTACCCGCCGAAATTCAGGGTTTAATTGATACCCTGAATGCATCAACACCTACTGTTGATGCTACTTTGCATTATGAGTTTGAGACTTCTTCTCAAACTCAGTCAAGAGGTCTGGGGCGTCGGCCCTCAGAACCTCAATCGGTTCCCAAGAGTCGAACTCTTGGGGATATCCCAGCCAGCGTACCAAGTACTCGGTACGCTGCCCCTTCTTCAAAGGCACCGAGCGCTTCGAGATCAAGCGCTCGAGGATATATCGCTTGTTCCCCTGATTATCAATCAGGGGCGGCGGAGGTTGATAATTCCCTCGCCGTTGTTGTTTCGGAGCATGGTTCTTCGCTCCGCAAGCTCGAGGAGGGTTATTCCTCC
>CM047586.1:11193283-11222174 GCA_026184515.1 Peronosclerospora sorghi | reverse complement strand
CCAAAATAGAAAGTTGGGTGGAGCCGCATTGCTGTGGGAATGTCTAAGGTATAGGCATTCCCCCGAATCTCTTGGACCTTGAAAGGTCCAATGTACTTAGAAAGCAACTTCCGTGTAGGGAAGTTGATTATTGCATGTGTAGGCAAATTAGTAGTACTTAGTAATACTAATTCACCTTTAAGAAAGGAGTTCTTGTTCTTCCTTCCTTGTTTATCTGCATTTTGCTTCTGCTTATCAAAAGCAGAGGCAAGTGCGTCTTTTACATAGCGTATTACAGCTTGGCGCTGTAATACGAATTCATCTACTGCTTTATCAGCAGTAGGTGCATTGTCCTTGTTGTCTGCAGACATTGCTGCAGACACATATTCATCGTATGCAGCTTCAGTTTTAATTGAAGCTGCTTCCGCTTCTATTGTATTTTCAGTAGAAGGGCCATTATTTTGTTCACAAGTTGCAGTCGCAACTTGCGCATTGACTCGCTCAAAATTTGAGCGGGTCTCTCCCCCACTTAGATTTGGCGTACCGCCAAGTAAAGCTGGGGTTCGTGGATGCCTTAAGGCATTCACGTAGAACGGTGTATGCTTAGTTGAAGCATGCACCGAATTGTTAATCACAAATTCAGTGAGTGACAGGTAGTCACTCTACTGTTCAAAGGCATGTGCGTATGATCGCAACATGTCTCCGAGAACACGGTTAACCCGTTCCGTCTGCCCATCCGTTTCCGGATGGTCCGCAGTTGACATCTTCAACTGGGTTCCCAACAATGAGAACGTTTCTTGCCAGAAACGTCCTGTAAATCTCGGATCTCTATCCGAGACAATGTCTTCCGGCATTCCGTGCAAACGGAAAATATCGTATCAACGAATATCCGCGCTGTTTGAGCGGCGGTTACATTCGCTGATACTGCAGTAAGATGTACCATCTTACTGAAACGGTCTACAAAGACCACTATTCCAGTCTTCCGACTATTGTCGGGTGGAAGACCGAATACGAAGTCCTTGAAATGGACTTCCAACACTCTGTCGGATTCGGCATAGATTGCAGCGGAGCCTGTGCAGACTGCGCAGGCTTAACGCACTGGCAAATCTCGCAAGCGCGTACGTATTTGCGTACCCACTTGTACTGGTTTCGTCAGTAAAAGTCACGTGCGAGATAAGTGTATGTCTTCTCTCGACCTTGATGCCCCGAAATCGGTGCATCATGATACGCAAACATAATTTGATGTTTGATATCATCGTCGTTTGGAACGACGATACGACTTTCATCTTTTTGGTATGTGCTGTAAAACAGCAGACCATCGTGCAGTCGATATCGATGCACGCAAGCGCGGAGGAACTCTGGGAGTTCGTCGCGTTTCTCACTTGATTGATTACGTAAGTAATCAATCAACAGACGTGTCTCCTCGTCTGTTTTGTACGCCTCGCGTACTTGTCGTATAATTGACGACGACAAAGCAGTGCAACGGATCTCGTTTGCACTGGCACCTTCGGTTACGGACGGTTTCGTCTCGTAATCGGGCCTTCGTGATAGCGCATCCGCTATCACGTTCAACTTTCCGGGTTTGTATTCAACCGTAAAGTTGTACTCAGCAAAGAATGACAGCCATCGAGCCATTCTTTGAGAAATGTGTGGTGAATTCACGGCCGTGCGTAGCGAGGCATGGTCCGTGTAAACCACAAACGGTCTATCTCCCAATAGATAGATCCGAAACTTAGCCAGTGTGTACTTCATGGCAAGGAGTTCCTTGTCATGCACTGGATAGTTGCGCTCGGCTGGGCGCAACTGACGCGATTGATAGCAGATTACGCGATCACGATCATCGTGATCACGCTGCATCAAAGCACAGCCAATAGCGAAATCGCTCGCGTCGCAAACGACGTGGAACGGACGCTTGTTATCGGCTATAGCCAAGACAGGCGCTTCAGTCAAGCTTTGCTTGACTGCATCAAAAGCATCTTGACATTGGGTGTCCCAATGCCATTCGACATCTTTCTTAATTAATTGAGAAAGAGGTCGTATTAGCCCAGCATAGTTGCACGAATACTTGTGCAAATATGTTGCAACCCAAGGAACTTTCGAAGTTCCTTAACGTTGTTTGGCGTAGGCCATTCAACGATTACCCTGATCTTTTATGGATCAGGACGCACCCCGTTGTTGCCCACAAAGCATCCAAGAACGGGTATCTCAGGTGCACCAAAGGTGCATAGAGCTTATGCTTACGCATAAGCTCTAACACTCGACGTAGATGCTCCCTATGGACATCTACATCGCTTTTATCGTGTTCACCCTTGCTATGGATGAACACGTCATCAAAATAACTCGGTGCGAATTCTCGCACCGGGCGTAATAGATGCGTTACGCATCTGTTAAACGTAGAAGGAGCATTTCGAAGCCCCTGCGATATAACAAGCCACTCCCAAAGCATGCCGCTTGGGGTGCTTACCGCCGTGAGAGGGATATCCTTCTCACGCATTAGGATTTGATAAAATCCATCTCTTAGATCTAGAGAACTAAAGATGGTGCTCCCGCACATGCCATCTATGATGACATCCTTCCGCGGTATCGGTGTCTGTGCCGGTACCGTCGCTGCGTTCAGCTTGTTGTAAGCGTGAACGATTCTCCACCCACCTGTGGACTTCTTCACACAAAAGGTGGGGGTAGAGTGCGGTGAGATAGACTCCCGCACTTGGCCTGATTTACGAAGAGCTTCGAAAAACTTGTCGATCTCTTTTACCTGATCACGCGGCAACGGCCATTGCCGCGTAACACAATACTTCGTGCCTGGCACGAGGTCAATCTCATGACGAGTTCCCTTATCCTTAGGGAGCTCGCTAGGTACTTCTTCTGGGAATACTTCAGCGTATTCCCGAAGTACCTCATAAAATGGGGATGTCGATTTAAGCGACTCCCAGCTCTGCGCTTCAAAGCGCTGAACTCTCGTTTGATCATTGGGAACCTCTTCCCCAATGTTTTCCACTTGTAACGTGGATATTCGTTCACGAATATCCACTACATCATCTGTTGCAACGATGATACAGATCTGTTCGATATGACCGTCGTGCAAGTTTCTCATAAACTTCTTCCAGCTTGGCGCTGGAAGAGTCATCACCTCCGAACCTTCTTTCGGAGGGTGTTCGATCAACAGAGACTGGGTAGCTAATCCGGTCTCCGTTTGCGTCAAGACGTTGATCGTCTCGACGGAACTGTCCATGCAATCAGACGCACTCGTCTGATTGACTGCTACACGGTGATTACGATTCACCGTGTGCGAATACTCATCATCATGGTGGCCACTGCCTACCATGGAATTTTCTTGACGATCAGATGTGCTCGTCTGATCGGCCGCCTGTTCTGCGACACGGTGGTCTTTATCACCCGTGCGCATGGCTAACGCAACGTGGTGGGCACTGGACACCACGGAGTTGTGATCACGATTGCACTCGATCGTGAGTTCACTCTCATCAACACGGAATTCTTTCGTCGTGTTGGAACTTTCGGTCGCACAGTGGGTGTTTCCCACTGTGGATACATTTTCATTCTCACGTTGGGTGTTTCCCACCGTGGATATCACTTCATTCTCACGGTGGTCTTTATCACCCGTGGAATGTTTCTCTCCAACACGCAACGACTCTTCTGTTGCGTGTGGTAGTCCCTCTGGACTCTCACCAGCGGAGGTACCTTCCGCTGATCGTGTCAGAACAGACCTGGTGGTGCCATCGCTATCCACCAGACTGTCCGACGCTGCGGTTGTATCTTCTGATACAGCCGGATTACACACAGGGTGATCAGGTCCTGTGCGTCCGCCGCAGTCGATCGAAGGTTTAAACTTGGACATCCATGGGATTCCAAGTATCACATCGAACTTGTCATCTAAATCGAGGACGATGAATTCATCCTAGAATGACAGTTCATTCAACTCGAAGCGTGTTTTAATCACACGATTTGGAATAGTCACGGTTGCACCTGTTGCTAACCGGACTGACAACATACTTCGTGGGGTCTCTACCTCCACGAAGCTCAACAGCGTTAGACTCTGAGTTCTAACGAAATTGTTTCACGCTCCTGTGTCAAACAAATCTCGCATGGGGACATCGCTCCCGTGCGGCTTAACCTCCATGGTGATAAGAGGCTTCCCATCACTCTGCACCTTTGGACAGGACATAGTCCCGTCTGGGGCTATTACCCTCACATGCCCTATGTCGGCATGTGGGATAACATTCCCAGTAGGGCGCCCCGCCCCTACTGGCGATTCTCGTTTTTTGCACCAACAGGGTGATGTCCCTGTTGGTCTCGCCGTGCAGCGGACGGTTCCGTCCGCTGACTGCGTGGCACCGGGCGCGGTGCCATACACTCATGGGCAAAATGCCCCATTTTCGCGCATCTATTGCAGCGAATATTTTTCTTAAATTTCGGTTGCTTCGTGTTCGAAGAAACCACAACCGATAGGTCCATCGGCTCTGGACCTCCATCGCCCATGCTCTGGCGCGGGTGGCTGTTTCTTGGGACGAAGTGTGAGCTTCGTCTGCCTGACTGCTGATTGTTGACATGCCGTTGCTGCATGTCAAAAGCGAAGGGCTGTTGAGCCCTTCGGCTGTACCTAGCATGCGATGACGCTGATCGCATGCTGAACTCCTCACGGATGCTCATATCAATGGCATCCCTCAGAGTATCTGGCGGGTGCCGATAGAGACTCTGTTTGACGGGACCATCATTGAGTCCCTTCCCTTCATGAAGCCAGTGACCTGCATAGCAGGGGGCACTGGCTCATACACAATATTTGACAGCAAATATTGCGACTTCTGAGCGTAAGCTTGAAGGTCAAGCTTACCTTGACGGAGCTCCATAAACTCCTGCCGACTACTTAGCTCCATTTCTGGAGCTTCAAAGTTGAGATTTAGCTCAGCTTTAAATTCCTTATAAGTAAGGAACGCAGAGTCATCAGTGGCTCTGCGACCCATCGCCCATGCCCTGGCTCTGCCGCCTAGACATGTTGTGGCGAAGTACGCCTGTTGACGTTCGTCAACAATATTTTGCGCATAAATGGCATCTTCCACCTCTGCGAACCATCTACGAAGGGGCTAGCCCCCTTCGCCGGTAAAGGGCGGTACTCGCGCCTTTACTACTTCAACGCTATGCGTTGCAGGTGCAGTTGCGGTCCGCGCTGCCTCTGGCGCGGGCCGTGGTGGTTTAGCCTAAAGCGGTTCACCACCTGTAATACTTCCTCCGGGGACTTATTCTTGAGGAAGGTAATGATGTCGGTCCCCATAGACCGAATCATTTCCACCGTCGCGTCTTTACTACGCGAAGAGAAGTGAGGGAAGTGCTTATTCACCTCTTCCAGCGTTCTTTCTCGCTCGGCAGCCGACATGTCTCGCGACATGATGCCGAGAGGCTCTTACTCTTCTCTCCGCTAGTTAACTAGCAGAACGAAACTGTGGTCGTTAAGACGGACCACAAAGTGCTACCAGGTGTAACAGGACTGATCCTGTTACAGGCTTACACTGTATTTTGCGAGGAAGCGCGCAATACATTATAGGGCAGGATTAGTTGGTAACAACTAATCCTATAATACAAGTAAATATATAAATATTCACTTATGCCTAAGAACGCAAAATTAAGAGTGTTTATTTAATGGGTGGTTTAGAGGCTAATAGTATAGTAACTAACTAATTAATATTATAATATCAAGTCTTTAACTAACTGTACTATTAGTTAACCTGCAAGATTCGGTATTTATACCGAATGGACTTTTCCTTCTTAGATTATAATAACTTATAATCTCTTATTTAAATTTCAGACAACGCGTCTGAAATTAAACTGTGATATTCTAACTTGAATATTAACTATGTAATGGCACCCCATTACAACTGGTCTACCCGTGTCAGAAGGGTATGACGCTATTTTTGTGGTTTTGGACAAGTTGTCAAAAAGGCCGATTTATGCACCAACTTATACGACTGACGACTCAAAAGACATTGAAAAGTTGTGTTTTAACGCTGTAGTCCGACATCATGTACTACCGAAAGTTATTATCAGCGATCGAGATCCGAAGTTTACAACAAACTTCTGGAAGTCACTAATGAACATAATGGGTGTAAAGCTAAGTATGACGACCGCTCATAGAGCACAAGCGTATGGTCAAACGGAACGCCAAAACTTGGTGTTAGAAGATGCTTTACGCTGTCTGGTACCATACAGCGGAGAAAATTGGGCCAAATTACTTGGAACTATAGAGTACGCACATGCCACATCGGTGAATGCGTCTACCAAGCTCACCCCATTCGAGATTGATACTGGAAGAAAAGTATCCAATCTGATTTCTCAAGAAAGAAATTGCGATAGTCTGGAAACGCAATCAATATCAGAGTTCGCCTCGAGGTTCGCCAAGGATCGTCAAGAACTAGTAAGAAAGGCACGCGAAAACCTGAGACAATCCCAAGAGAGACAGAAGAAATACTATGACTCGAAACGAGTAAACCTCAAATTTAAGGTTAGTTACCTAGTATTATTGGACACCAAGAACTTACCACTCAAGACAGTTAACTCACACGGAGTTAAAGAAGGCAAATATCGCAGCTAAAAAAGTGGGACCGTTTTTTTTGCTTTTTTGAAGTGGTCAAGATCATCAACCCGAATGTAGCTAAGTGAAGCTACCGCGAAATATGAGGAGGTTACACTCATCGTTCAACATCGACCTACTCTCGCCATACAAACCGAATTTCTCTGAGTTCGCTGGACGACAGATTCCAAAAGCATCTTCGGTTATCCTAGAGTCCGATACTGGTGAAGAGTTGCACATCGTGTAAAAATTGTTTCGTCGTCGTTAGCGCAGCCGCCAAACCGAATGGCTAGTGAAATGGCATGGACTATCAGAGTGTGAAAGTACTTGTGAGCGCGAAAAAGATATCCACCACGTTTCGCATTGGCAGCAATTAGTGAAGGACTTTCGAGACAGCCAACGCGAAGTCAAGTTAGGGGGATGTAAGATCGTCGGGTACGTGATATATCACGTACCTAATAGATTAGACATACATATATTATATTTACATGTCTACTTCATAACGTCGTACGTTATAGAGTACGCCATGACGTCGTACGTTATAGAATACGTTATGACGTCTTATGTTATAGAGTACGCCATGGCGTCGTACGTTCTAGAAGGATAGTCTTAGAAGTAGCGTAGATAGCGAACTAAGGACCTAACTCTCACTTTTGAATATACCTCAAGCTTCAAAGAAAATGCCGTCGAAAGCTCGAGGAAGGCACATGAACCTGGTTCTAAGCTAGAAACGAGCTCAGTAATGTCATTTGACTCGATCCTTTGGCTCGTTCGACGATCAAGAAAACAAACAGCACACGAGGTGGCAACAGATCAAAGTGTTACGTGTCCGCGTCTACGTTCAAAACATTGCACCGACGGAACTCATTGCACGTGGTACAAGTAATGGAATCAATCGAGGCTCTTACCGCAATCGTCTCGTTGCAACGAAAAAACCAGTTCTCGCCTGGCTTTTTGAATCCAAACAATCTCGAGCTGTTTCGTTTACACACGAGTGCAATCTTTATCGTCGTCTGCACTCATCCACCTCCCTGTCGTAGCCTTTCTTGGTGTAGCGTGGACTTCGCTTGTCTACGTCTGTCTCTTGACGGAATATATGATCCATGGGGACCTTTGATACAAACAAATACTTTTGTGATCGAAGTGTTCTCGTGGGAATATCTCAATAAGAGAACATGGCACGACAACGAAGCAAGAGGAGAAAGTTTGGTACAATGGATTACCAGTTGTACTACAAAGTTTATGCTTCGCAATTATCAAGAGCATAGAAACGTAAGAAATCAGAGAACTACGTTTTTCTTAATTTAAGAATTAAGATGCAATTTACATTTAATTCAAAAATATTATTATATGGCCACCGCTAGGGACACATCAAGAATTGCTAGGGACACACCAAAAATTATTCCTGACACACTTTTTGACAGACATGGCGCAATGGCAAATGGCACAATGGCAAATGGTACAATGTCAAAATGCTGGCAGAGCTTTACAAAAGAAATAAACGCATATCCTTTCAGTTTCGACCCATCCTGAATGATTTGTTCGGTCCAGTTGTTTAAGCAAAACAGTCAAACGGTCAACTTGATTATATTCCGAAAAAACAAACAGCCAGTGAGCGATACTACTATACGTCACTTCGTTCACCAGCTCCTATTTCGCTTCGTATGCCTTAAAGTTTTCAATCGTGGTGTGGACAATATTATCCAAAGCTTCCTGCGTGAAGAATTCTTGGTGTCTAATGATGACGACATTTGGAAACGTGAAAAGACGGCAAGCGTTTCATCAGCAATGATCCCCCCCGACCTATGCGAGTAAAAGTACGGGCCTTCGCCTTCAAACACGTCGAGACCAACGGAACCAATTTTGCCTCGTTTTAGACCACACACCAAAACTTTCGTGTCGATTAAGCCGACACGGCTCGTGTTAATGAGCATCACGCCTTGCTTCATTTTGGAAATGCTATCGGCGTTAATCACATGCTTGGTCGATGGCAACAATAGACAGTGAAGTGAAATAATATCCGAGCGCGCCCAGACCTGATCTTGACTAACATACTCACCACCATATCTCAGAGCATCGGGAATCTCCTTGATATCATACGCAAGAACCTTGCAGCCAAAGCCCGCCGCGATCCGGTGATCAGAGCGCCAATCTTCCCCGTACCGACAACACCCACCGTTTTGCCGTTGAGATCAAAGCCTAGTAGCCCCTCAAGACGAAAATTGAGCTCACGCGTACGATTATACGAGCGATGAATCTTGCGATTGAGCGTCAGCATCAATGCTGCCGTATGGTCCGCAACAGCGTAGGGTGAGTAAGCAGGGACACGAAGAACGGGCATCTCGAGTTCTTTCGCGACCGTGAGATTGACCATGTCGTACCCAGCACAGCGAAACAACAATACTTTGGTACCACCAGCATGTAAGACACGAAGCGTGGATTCATCCGCGACGTCATTGACAAAGATGCATACGGCTTCGCTTCCTTCGGCCAATTTCGCTGACTGCACATCGAAAAGAGAGGTCATGAATTTGAGATCGTGCTTAGGCGTAACGTCGCCTTCCTTCGTGGCACGTCCCAGTGCTTCAATGTCGTAATGATGAGCAGAAAAGAAGGAGATCCGCATGTTCAATGTGAAGTATATGTATGGGTGTACTACCTCGTAAGACCACGTGCACTTCTATGCAACCAACGTTCTCTAAAACTCATGTTTGTCCACCGCCAGGGACACACCAAGAATCGCCATTGCGCCATTTTCCATTGCGCCATGTCTGGCAAAAAGTGTGTCCGGATTAATTTTTGGTGTGTCCCTAGCAATTCTTGGTGTGTCCCTAGCGGTGGCCTTATTATATTTATACAAATAAATTTTAAAAATATCGAGCAATGGATTACTCGATGGCTTTTTTTCATCAAATCAAAAAGATATCGGAACTTTATATTTAATTTTTAGTGCTTTTGCAGGAGGTCTTCTTAGTAATAAAGACATTTTTCTATATGCTAAAAATTCATTAAGCATTCGATTAATATGATTTATAATTTTTTAATGTTTTTTCCAATGATTTTTAATATAAAATGTTATTATTCTAATATTTAGTATAAAGAGAATAACTAAAATTCTAAATCACTTTTTTACATTTTTATTAATTCTATTATTTTTTATTCGAAAAAAGATTTCTTTTAAATCTTTTGTTTAAGAAATTCAAAAAATTGAACATTTTTTATAAATATCTTTATATTATTGTTTGGATAGTATAAATTAAAATGATTTATCATTTTATTAAATGATAATTTATAATATTTTTTGTATTCTTTTGAATAAAAATGTATATATTTATATTATTTGATATTTTTATAATAATTTTAGGGAGTTGATATATTCACTCATTTTTCGGTTAAATTCACTCAGTTGATATATTCACTCACTCCTTCGGTTAAATTCACAAATTTCGGAATATATCAACTCCCTAAAATAAAATTTCAACTTTATCTTCGTAATTCCAGTACATGAACATATTACCTCCCCAGTAAGCATCGCTTTGAAATAGCTACAGCGAATACACAAGATTTTGTGGCGATAGACGGGAATACCCTCCACTGCAGTTAAAAAACCTGTGGTTAATTTAGAGATACCATACAGAGAGAACCCCCATCTTGCTTTCGTGTACCGACAAACGTCACATCACTTATGACATCGTTGTTAACGAGCATCCTCAAATCATCGATAAGTGTGCTCTCAGGAATATCCAGTTGAAACTTTTCTTCTCCAAAACGAAATTGTTTAAAGTCGCTGAGACGATTACTTCCATCATAGCCGCCGAAAATGACAAGGCTGGAATCGTAAACAGCGCCAACGTGGCAGAAACGCGGACCCGGAGGTTGCCCGTTAAACTGCATGGGCTGCCAACACTTTGACTCTATAATTGATCATCAGGGTCTATTGGTTGGAACTCAAGCCAATTTATTGACCACTTACCCAACTTCAGTTCATAAAAGTCGTTAACTGCCGTTCCGGTGCTGCCACCAAAAATGTACATGGAATTTGAGTGGACGACGGCAACATGACTATCGCGAGCAAGAGGTGCTGGTCCTTCCGTTGCAAGCAACGACCACACCCGTGTTTCTGATATTTCATTTCCAGAGGTCAGGTAAAAAAAAGAATAATCCACTTGAAAACGTACCGAAGTCATATACGTGTACATCGTTAAGATGACGAGATCCATCGTGGACTCCAAATAGTATGCATGTGTGGTTATGCACTATTCAAGATGACCGATATCTAACGAGTCAACGTAGTAGAGTCGTAAGTCTCGATTCACCATAACCATCCCGTCAGTAGCTCACCGAGGTCGTGGCAGGCGCCCTGTAGCTGTGACCAAAGACCAAGTGTTTGTTTCTAAACAAGTGAGAATATGAAGTAAGCACACGGCTAGCAAAACAAAACACGTTTTCTTTCGCTCTCAAGGCTGCTTACGTCGAGCTTACCAAAGCTGAACTCGTGAAAGTCATTCCTGTAGCCCCCGTCATATCCCCCGAAACAATACATGGACTTTTCTGTCAGCAAATAACGCATCCGGTACCACAATTACTATTCCATAGTTGCTACGGAAGAAAGCTGTACAACAGCGTACCATATACGACTGCAGCATGACTGTGCCACGGCGTCGGCGGGAGTCCAGCATTTACTATAACATTACTCTATCTTTGCGTCGCTGCATCAATTTATTAGCCACAATAATGAGTGAATATATCAACTCCCTTAATTTACCGTAGAGTTATGGCAATTTGTGATTTTAGCCGAAGGAGAGAGTGAATATATTAACTGAGTGAATTTAACCAAAAAGTGAGTGAATATATCAACTCCCTAATTTTAATATTTATTAATTTTAGACTTTTATAATTAATTTTTTCAGAATATTTCTTTCTATTCTAAATCAAAATGTAATAAATTAGATTAATCATTAGTATCGACAATCCATTTAGAATTCCAATTCATTTTTTTATTTAATCTTAAACTAATTGGTATACTTTTCTGATCCATAATTTACTTTTTTTCATATATATATATATGTTTCTTACGTGTATTAATAAATCCACCAAATTTAAAACCAATCATCTTATCATTTATCTTAAATTAAGAGATAAGGTCTAATATGCCCCTGTTTTCGCCCAAAAATTCTAAAATACCCCTCTTCTTAAAAAAATCCTAAAATGCCCCTGTTTTTGCGGTGCCCTCCAATCGCTAATTTAAGGCGACTATTTAATGAAATAATCGCCATATAGTAGACTATATTATTTTAGCGAGGTAAAATTGCAGTTATAATAATATCGCAAAATTTTGACGATGCTAAAGGCTAGTGCGTGACGGTGTGCTGATTGTAAGCTGGGCAGCCTGACAAAGAAATACTTTTTTGATATTAATTACGGTATTGGCTATTCCATGGTTCCTACGATTCCTGACGGCTCTATCATCTTTGTGGAGCAACTATCGCGATATTGGCGGAGATGGGAGCGTGGTGACCTCGTTCAGCTGCGATCGCCCACTCGATGCCACGGTGCGACAATCACCAAGCGAATTCTGGCTCTGGTTGGTTTATTTTAATTATGTAAGGTGAAGTTTTTCCTATCTGATGATTACGCAATGCTGCAGGAGGGAGACGTGGTGGAACTGCAACCGCGTTTTGATCAGGAGCGAAGGAGGACAATCACCGTTCCAAAGGGTCATGTGTGGGTAGAAGGTGACAATGCAACGTGCTCTGTAGACTCGAGACATTTGGGTGCTGTTCCTGCAGCCCTTTTAATTGAACGACCATTTTTGATGGTACGTTTTGATGCTAAGGATGCTACAACAAAATGACTAACGTTATGATATGGGTCTTTGAACGAAGATCTAATGCTTGCAAAGGAACTAATTTTTTTATTCAACGGGACTTCTTGTGGTTTGATGCTACCAAATGAGCATTCAGAGCTGTCAGTGCAATCAAGGTTCATTTACCTATTCTCACTCGTCGCAAGTAAATTACATTTTAGTGCATGTAGCACTTCTTATATATTTTCTAACATGAGATAACGTCTATTATGCCCATGTAATACCGACATTGAAACTTGGAGATGATTGACAAGCTAATGTTTCATTAAATAGTCGCCTTAAATTTAGCGATTGGAAAGAACCGCAAAAACAGGGGCATTTTAGGATTTTTTTAAAGAAGAGGGGCATTTTAGAATTTTTGGGCGAAAACAGGGGCATATTAGACGTTATCTCTTAAATTAATAAAAAATTTACCATTATAAATACTTACAAAATAATTATTATATTCTTGATCAAGTGTCGAGTTGATGGAAAGACTGGGTTTTCTCTGTGTAGCGCATAAGCTGCGACTATGTGCCCTGTGGGAACGCGCGAAAGTCGACAAGAAAGCAGGTAGGCGGTGCAAACAGGATGGCGGCATTCTTGTGAACTGTACGTTATGTATGGTCTGCTGGCAATCGACTCACTCATCAGAGAGAGGAAAAAAACATCATCGTATACCTCTCAAGCAAGTCTTGACAGCTGTAGCTTCTCTATTGAGACATAGCTACGGATGTCATCTGTTGCATGCAGCCTGTCCGCAGTGTCAACTAGATCGAATCGCATAACCGTGTGCCGAGTGCGACTTGAAATCTGCCAAACGTGTTTCCAATTGATTCACAGTGTGTCTGCTACTAGCAAGCATTGTAAAATTCCACCAGCAGGTCTGCATTTCTGTCACTGATTAGTGTCGAGCTTGTCAAGCTTATATTTTCCCATTCATTCTTAATTGGCAGATGCTCCTGGAACCTTCCCCGCCGAGTCTCATTAGTGTGTCTAGTACTTTCCAGAAAGTGAATTGCCAAATGAGTTTATCACGAAAGCAGAAGCGAGTGGATTGCCGCAAATGGAACACTCGGTGGGAGACTCCACCCTCTCTAAACATATGATGGTAGAGCCCACCCCGATTCTTACGCAAACGATATCGTTCATTCTAGCACTGCAGATTGGCCCCTGCACTCAGCGGATCTCGAAGCGAGACTACCACTTTGATTATCAATAGGAAGACGCAGAATCAGTACAAGAAATGTGTGTTGGGACTTGGTTACGCATGCACCCGACCGCGACGACACGATCGTGCGCGATATTCTGACGCAGACGTCCGCACAGGGGCATCTTCTTCCCCGTCCGTCGTATCCACTCCTTGTTTCGAAACGCGGACGCAGGTGGTCTTAGAGTTGGAGTGATGCGCGAGGACGATTTGCAGGAAGAGATTGTGATTTCTCTCTCGAATAGGTAATTGGTTAGGTACGCGGGGTTTTTAAAGTGGCGTATTTTTTTTGGCATGGCTTCGTTTGTGCAATCGGATAAAGTGGTGAGGATGGTGGGTGAGGAGTGTCAAGTAGGTCGGTATACTGTTTTAGTATATACTGTACTAGATGCATAGATGTGGAACTGTACACCGAGAGAGCCTGAAAACTTTTCATTTAAAGACCTGACGCCACCGTTGGAACGCTTGGAATAGGATATGCTCCTTACGAAGGCTAAATGGAGTGAGTGAGACGACCAACACTTCCCTTGGCTGAGCTAGCTAGAATCTTCGCTTGTACTTGTCCTAAATGTTCCAATTAGAACAACGATATCTCAACTTAATTATCATTAGTTCTTATGTAATGTAGTCCCATTACATCACCACTGCTTCAGTTTTAGTTATTTTAGGAATTTTAATTTTTTTTTCAAATTTAATTTGCTTGAAGATCGTATATAATATTTTATTTAAGGTGATAGGGTTTTGCTAACCAGAGGGTGGTAATTTAAATCTCTACAACTGAAACAACATAACGCTCTATCTGTTGTCAGAATGGTGACAAAAACCTTGCGCAATTGTGCAAACGCTCCTTAAAGCATTCGCATTTAACAAAAGTGAATGGTCCCACTATCACAGGATTGTGGAGTTCCCGCACATTTGAAGTTTCACTACAGTTAAAGCGGAGTACCGGGGCTCACCGAAGAGCGATAAGAATAGGTACTGCTGTTACGCATTATGGCACCTTAAATGGATGTGATTAACGCGGAATCCGGTAGTGCTACTAACAGGACTTATCCTGTTACAGGATTACACTGTGTTGTGCGAGGAAGCGCGCAATACAAAAGGGGTAGGATTAGTTGGTGACAACTAATCCTATACTAAAAGTAAATATAAATATTTACTTATGTCCTAGAACGCAAAATTAAGAGTGTTTATTTACTGGGTGGTTAGCGGCTAATAGTATAGTAATTACCTAACTAATATAATAATATCAAGTATTCAACTAACTGTACTATTAGTTAACCTGCAAGATTCGGTATTTATACCGAATCGACTTTTCCTTCGTAGATTATAATAACTTATAATCTCTTATTTAAATTTCAGACAACGCGTCTGAATTTAACTGTGATATTCTAACTTGAATATCAATTATGTAATGGCACCCCATTACATCACCCCCCCACTTAAGGTGGTTGGCCAATAATAATTCTTATTTTGGCCAATCATGGGTGGCACTTGTTGGTCGTTCTCATTTACCAACTGATTGACCATCGACTCGATGGTCAAAGCACGCGGCGGCGCTCTAAAGAGCGCTGCTGAAAATATCGAAGGAGCTTCTTCCTCCGCTCAGCACTAGGTGCTGAGGTGTTGAGTGACAACAGTGACGCTGCATTAGCAGCGTCAACTACGCAAAGGTCGGAAGACGTACCGTCTTCGACCACAGATGCTGCTAAGGCGGCATCTGGCAAGAAACAGGGAGATGTTGCTAATGCAACATCGCACGATAACAACCCACGAATGGTGTGTTGCCAGGAAGGGTTCTTCCATGTTCGGAGACAGTTCTGACTCCGAACAAAGTTATCGGGGCACAGCTGTCCCCACGAAAATATCTAGCGAGTCGAAACTCGCTAGGTGCTCATCGCCTTACAGCGATGATGACTCTGGTGTCGCTGTCATAGCTGACAGCGACAATGATTATCACAGGTGGTTGCGGGAATGCAGAGCCCCACCTGGAACAAGTACGTCTCCACGTCGGGGTGGTTTAACCCCGGCGCGTGGTGTTGAAGCAGGCGGTGTTTCGCCTGCTAAAAGAGCTCGAACAGAAGCGGCGCCTGCCGCTTCTGAAGCGTATCATCGTACGGAACCACATGTTCCGTACAAAGTGGGGTTTTGGACCCCTGGATGGTCTATTGCCCCCAACAGTGACGGTCACCGTAAGCGGGACTGCTAATATGCGTTGTTCGATATCAACGTGCTGGATGACTGCGAAGACATCCAGTCACGTCGATTCGATCGAAGTACAGACGATAGACGTCTGTACTTTATTTACCTCTTTTTCCAGGTTCGATATTATTCGAGCCGGAAAGGGTCAAGGAAGAACAGGGACGATAAAGACGCCCTGACTCAGAGTTGGAATGCTTTTGTTGACAACTACAACAAAATCCCAGATGATTACGTGAATAAAGTTCACGTAATGCGCGAGCGCTTTTTAAAGCACTAGTGAACAGGCAAAATGGAATACATCTATTTTGCTTGCATCAAAGAAGGGTTGAACTGTGGTGTCCCTTCTCACCTCGTTTGCCCGCGGTGTCCGCAGGGCTCTCCTCGTCTGTCAGAGGAGGAGTGGCGGGGGTACGGTGGTTTTTCCGAACCCACCGAAATTCAGGGCTTAATCGATGCCCTAAATGCATCAACACCTAGTGTTGATGCTACTTCGCATTATGAGTTTGAGACTCCTTCTCAAACTCAGTTAAAAGGTCTGGGGCGTCGGCCCTCAGAACCTCAATCGGTTCCCAAGAGTCGAACTCTTGGGGATATCCCAGCCAGCGCACCAAGTACTCGGTAAGCTGCCCCTTCTTCGAAGGCACCGAGCGCTTCGAGATCAAGCGCTCGAGAATGTATCGCTTATTCCCCTGATTATTGATCAGGGGCGGCGGAGGTTGCGAATTCCCTCGCCGTTGTTGTTGCGGAGCATGGTTCTTTGCTCCGCAAGCTCGAGGAGGGTTATTCCTCCTTGAGCAGCGATATGTCTCACTGTGTGAAGACATATCGGTCTCTTCGCGAGGATGTCCGCGACATCCTCGGGGCGCACACTGCCCTCCATCAGAAGAATGATCTTCTGTACATTTATCTTTCTCGCTATAAGAGAGAGCTCGATCGGCGCACGGCTGATCTTGAGCAGTCGAAGGCGGAGGTAACGACTCTCCGCTCTGCTCACCAACGGCTGGAGGCCGCTTACAAGTCTCTCTTGAGAGACTTAGAGAAGCAAGGTATCTTCCGTGGTTCTGTGTCTAGTCGTAAGACGAAGACGAATGATACGTTTTGAGCCGCCCAAAATAGAAAGTTGGGTGGAGCCGCATTGCTGTGGGAATGTCTAAAGTATAGGTATTCCCCCAAATCTCTTAGACCTTGAAAGGTTCAATGTACTTAGTAAGCAACTTCCGTGTAGGGAAGTTGATTATTGCATGTATAGGCAAATTGGTAGTACTTAATAATACCAATTCCCCTTTCCGAAAGGAGTTTTTGTTCTTCCTTCCTTGCTTGTCCGCATTTTTCTTCTGCTTATCCAAAGCAGAGGCAAGTGCATCTTTTATATAGCGTATTACAGCTTGGCGCTGTAATACGAATTCATCTACTGCTTTATCAGCGGTAGGTGCGTTGCCCTCATTGTCTGCAGCCATTGCTGCAGACACATATTCATCATATGCAGCTTCAGTTTCATTTGAAGCTGCTTCCGATTCTACTGTACTTTCAGTAGAAGGGCCATTATTTTGTTCACAAGTTGCAGTCGCAACTTGCGCATTGACTCGCTCAAAATTTGAGCGGTTCCCTCCCCCACTTAGATTTGGCGTACCGCCAAGTAAAGCTGGGGTTCGTGGATGCCTTAAGGCATTCACGTAAAACGGTGTATGCTTAGTTGAAGCATGCACCGAATTGTTAATCGCGAATTCAGTGAATGGAAGATAGTCACTCCACTGTTCAAAGGCACGTGCGTATGATCGCAACATGTCTCCAAGAACGCGGTTAACCCGTTCCGTCTGCCCATCCGTTTCCGGATGGTCCGCAGTTGAAATCTTCAACTGGGTTCCCAACAATGAGAACGTTTCTTGCCAGAAACGTCCTGTAAATCTCGGATCTCGATCCGAGACAATGTCTTCCGGCATTCCGTGCAAACGGAATACCGTATCAACGAATATCCGCGCTGTTTGAGCGGCGGTTACGTTCGCTGATACTGCAGTAAGATGTACTATCTTACTGAAACGGTCTACAAAGACCACTATTCCGGTCTTACGACTATTGTAGGGTGGAAGACCGAATACGAAGTCCATTGAAATGGACTTCCAACACTCTGTCGGAGCCGGCATAGATTGCAGCGGAGCCTGTGCAGACTGCGCAGGCTTAACGCACTGGCAAATCTCGCAAGCGCGTACGTATTTGCGTACCCACTTGTACTGGTTTCGCCAGTAAAAGTCACGTGCGAGAGAAGCGTATGTCTTCTCTCGACCTTGATGCCCCGAAATCGGTGCATCATGATACTCAAACATAATTTGATGTTTGAGATCATCGTCGTTTGGAACGACGATGCGACTTTCATCTTTTGGTCTGTGCTGTAAAGCAGCAGACCATCGTGAAGTCGATATCGATGCACGCAAGCGCGGAGGAGCTCTGGGAGTTCGTCGCGCTTCTCACTTGATTTATTACTTAAGTAATCAATCAACAGACGTGTCTCCTCGTCTGTTTTGTACGCCTCGCGTACTTGTCGCATAATTGACGACGACAAAACAGTGCAACGGATCGCGTTTGCACTGGCACCTTCGGTTACGGACGGTTTCGTCTCGCAATCGGGCCTTCGTGATAGCGCATCCGCTATCACGTTCAACTTTCCGGGTTTGTATTCAACCGTAAAGTTGTATTCAGCAAAGAATGACAGCCATCGAGCCATTCTTTGAGAAATGTGTGGTGAATTCACGGCCGTGCGTAGCGAGGCATGGTCCGTGTAAACCACAAACGGTCTATCTCCCAATAGATAGATCCGAAGCTTAGCCAGTGCGTACTTCATGGCAAGGAGTTCCTTGTCATGCACTGGATAGTTGCGCTCGGCTGGGCGCAACTGACGCGATTGATAGCAGATTACGCGGTCACGATCATCGTGATCACGCTGCATCAAAGCACAGCCGATAGCGAAATCGCTCGCGTCGCAAACGACGTGGAACGGACGCTCGTTATCGGCTATAGCCAAGACAGGCGCTTCATTCAAGCTTTGCTTGACTGCATCAAAAGCATCTTGGCATTGGGTATCACAATGCCATTCGACATCTTTCTTAATTAATTGAGAAAGAGGTCGTATTAGCCCAGCATAGTTGCACGAATACTTGTGCAAATTTGTTGCCAACCCAAGGAACTTTCGAAGTTCCTTAACGTTGTTTGGAGTAGGCCATTCAACGATTACCCTGATCTTTTATGGATCAGGACGCACCCCGTTGTTGCCCACAAAGCATCCAAGAACGGGTATCTCAGGTGCACCAAAGGTGCACTTCTTCATATTTGCATAGAGCTTATGCTTACGCATAAGCTCTAACACTCGACGTAGATGTTCCCTATGGACATCTACATCGCTTTTATCGTGTTCACCCTTGCTATGGATGAACACGTCATCGAAATAACTCGGTGCGAATTCTCGCACCGGGAGTAATAGATGCGTTACGCATCTGTTAAACGTATCAGGGGCATTTTGAAGCCCCTGCGGCATAACAAGCCACTCCCAAAGCATGCCGCTTGGGGTGCTTACCGACGTGAGAAGGATATCCTTCTCACGCATTAGGATTTGATAAAATCCATCTCTTAGATCGAGAGCACTAAAGATGGTGCTCCCGCAAATGCCATCAATGATGACATCTTTTCGCGGTATCGGCGTCTGCGCCGGTACCGTCGCTGCGCTCATCTTGTTGTAAGCGTGAACGATTCTCCACCCACCTGTGGACTTTTTCACACTAAAGGTGGTGGTAGAGTGCGGTGAGATAGACTCCCGCACTTGTCCTGCTTTACGACGAGCTTCGAAAAACTCGTCGATCGCTTATTCCTTGATCACGCGTCAACGGCCATTGCCGCGTGACACAAGACTTCGTGCCTGGAACGAGGTCAATTTCATGACGAGTTCCCTTATCCTTAGGGAGCTCGCTAGGTACTTCTTCTGGGAATACGTCAGCGTATTCCCGAAGTACCTCATAAAATGGGGAGTTCGCTTTAAGCGACTCCCAGCTCTGGGCTTCAAAGCGCTGAACTTTGGTTTGATCATTGGGAACCTCTTTCCCAATGTTTTCCACTTGTAATGTGGATATTCGCTCACGAATATCCACTACATCATCTGTTGCTACGATAATACAGATCTGTTCGATCTGATCATCGTGCAAGTTTCTCATAAACTTCTTCCAGCTTAGCGATGGAAGAGCCATCACCTCCAAACCTTCTTTCGGAGGGTGTTCCATCAACAGAGACTGGGTAGCTAATCCGGTCTCCGTTTGCGTCAAGACGTTGATCGTCTCGACGGAACTGTCCATGCAATCAGACGCACTCGTCTGATTGACTGCTACACGGTGATTACGATTCACCGTGTGCGAATACTCATCATCATGGTGGCCACTGCCTACCATGGAATTTTCTTGGCGATCAGATGTGCTCGTCTGATCGGCCGCCTGTTCTGCGACACGGTGGACTTTATCACCCGTGCGCATGGCTAACGCAACGTGGTGGGAACTGGACACCACGGAGTTGTGATCACGATTGCACTCGATCGTGAGTTCACTCTCATCAACACGGAATTCATTCGTCGTGTTGGAACCTTCGGTCGCACAGTGGGTGTTTCCCACTGTGGATACATTTTCGTTCTCACGGTGGGTGTTTCCCACCGTGGATATCACTTCATTCTCACGGTGGTCTTTATCACCCGTGGAATGTTTCTCTCCAACACGCAACGACTCTTCTGTTGCGTGTGGTAGCCCCTCTGGACTCTCACCAGCGGAGGTACCTTCCGCTGACCGTTTCGGAACAGACCTGGTGGTGCCATCGTTATCCACCAGACTGTCCGACGCTGCGGTTGTATCTTCTGATACAGTCGGATTACACACAGGGTGATCAGATCCTGTGTGTCCGCCGCAGTCGATCGATAGGTTAACCCAGTCGATCGAAGGTTTAAACTTGGACATCCATGGGATTCCAAGTATCACATCGAACTTGTCATCTAAATCGAGGACGATGAATTAATCCTCGAATGACAGTTCATTCAACTCGAAGCGTGTTTTAATCACAAGCTTTGGAATAGTCACGGTTGCACCTGTTGCTCACCGGACTGACAACATACTTCGTGGGGTTTCTACCTCCACGAAGCTCAACAGCGTTAGACTCTGAGTTCTAACGAAATTGTTTGACGCTCCTGTGTCAAACAAAGATCGCATGGGGACATCGCTCCCGTGCGGCTTAACCTCCAGGGTGATAAGAGGCTTATCATCACCCTGCACCTTTTGACAGTGTGGTGAAGTGTACCACAAATTTGGTCACTTTTGGTCAAGGCAGTTGGTCGAGTTTCCGATTGGTCTAAATAAGGGGGGCATTTTAGTCTATCAGATTCAAGGAGTATCAAGAACACAGGTCTTGGTGATTCACCTGACATTGGGTATTTTACATATTTTCATGTGGGTACATATTGGGACCGTAGGTAGGTAGTATTGGTTAGAGTTGTGGATTTGCCTAAAAGAGAAGAAGTCGTTTGGAATCTTTTGGTTTTGCCTTCGGGCTAACACCTCAATAGGAGGTCTTTTAAACATTTGATATGTGCATCAGTCGCCTCCGCCCGCCGCGGAGTGTTTGGGAGCAGAGGGTCGAGTAATCCCCTCTAGCTTATTATACCCGGTCTGGACGTGCCACACGCGCATTTGGCCAGCCGGAAGTCCCTCGAAAGGAGCACGCATTGGTCGACTTCCTCAAGTTTAAGTCAAGTACGTTTGGAACGTACTAACAAGTGGATTTGTCTTTACATGGAGATATCGTTTGTGGAGTTTCACGGGCATATTGGGTCTTTACGTGGACATATTGGCTCATTGTACATTGGTTGGAGTTTAGACCAGTTTTGGTCTTCTCTCATATTGGTCAGGGGCGAGACCGGTTGATTGGTCTACCCTCTATTATTTCGTATTGGTCAGGTCTAGATCGTTTGGACGATCGACCTATTGGAATTTATCTTTTGGAAGTGTTTCTGGTCTGTACGTACCTGGGGTGAAGAGTTCCGCCCCAGGTACACCTAGCCAGCACGGTCTCATATTCAATACCGAATCAGATCGATCTGCGATCCCGATCCACCGAGTGTGTAACTAGCCCATTCCATCGGGTACACAAGGTGAGATGAACTTAAGTGAATCGGACCAAGTGTCTTTGGATGATGACCGGTCGTCTGCCAGCAGCGGACGATCGGACCAGATTTCGAGTGGAGGTCCGCGGGGTACCCCCCCCCGTAAGTTGGAAGGCTGGGCACGATGGTGGTGGTCAGGTTGTCGATACAAATGTATTCGATTTCGAACTTGACTCCACCACAATAAAGCGCGTGCCCGGATCACTTGGTGATCGTGGATATCACCGCGAGGTGTCATCAAAGATTGAATTTGAAGATTTGAATTTGGAATCGTTATGGAGAGGGCGTAAGGAAAAGCTATCACATTACGTCTTCGTTCTCGATAAAGATGGCGATGTCCGGTCTGGCCTGGTGGAGAACCAGATCGGGAATAATAAATTTTTTCCTCCCCAAAAGGCTCCCACCGGAGCCGATCGGGACTATAGCAAGTCCTGCTATAGCTCCGGAAAGGATCAGGACCTCGGTCCTGATCCTATTTATGTGCATAAAAAAGTTGATGGAAAATTAAAAGACGAAAAATATATGGAGGCTGATCAGAACGATCAGACCAACCTCCCCAAGGTCCCCAAGGTCCCCAAGATTCCCAAGAAAGGGTTGGGAATGCCGGCCGACGAAGACGACCTTGAAGAAAAGTCGCAGGTCGGAGATGGAGGCATCACTGAAGAAGACCTAAACAAGATGTATTATGTTTTTGAGCTGAACAAGTTCGTTCGCTATGACGTGGTCTTTTGGGTGTTGAACCTTCAGATCCCCGACCGTCTTCTCGGTCCCACCACCGAGCCGATCCAGAGTGATCGCCCATTACTGTTGGTGAAGAACTTGGTGGCGATGTTGGCGGAGGTTGGCATTAAGATGAAGAACCCCGCCGATATCCAAAAACTATTTGAATTTGAGACTTGGAGGCTGAAATTGTCGATGTCGACCTTCCACGACCATTTGGTCCCACTGGTGGGGTCGGTTCGCCGCCCAACTCCCACCGCAGCAGTGAAGGTCGCTGAAGCCTCCACAGCGCTTGTCGACATTGGTTCTGATGACGAATCGGTTTATCAGTCTCCACCGGCCTCTAACAGCTCATCAGAGTTGGAGACTGGTGTCGAGCGGATGACCATGGGGGTGGACCATGCCCAGTCAGAACAAAAACGGGACATGCGGCAGCAAAGGGCTGCTTGCCAGTCGGGGATCCAGCAGTCCCCACAGACCTCAGTTCCGCAAAAGGAGGGTATCAACACGTTGCCCATGACTCCATCTAACGTCCAAGCCATGTTTGAGGCGATGATGGAACGTTTCATGGAAGAACGGGTTAGACCACCTATGTGCCCACATGTACAAGACCGGTCTACCCGTCAAAGTGTCAATGTTTGCCGGGATGTGGTTATGGAATCGGTAACATCTATGGATAAGCCTACTCGAAGTGATAATCAAGTCGGCAAAGGGAAGCGCAAGCCGCAACCGGCCAGACCGCGTAGACCAAATAAGACAAGTGATTGTGACATGGAGTCGGTCGGCGGTCTTGACGACCACTGTGGGTCAGACGCTACGGGCGCTGGCAAGCTACGCAAGGATAACCTAGCCTCCACTATTGCTTACGACTTTGGATCTGCTGCGATTCCGTGCATCCGTATGGCCGCGACGACCGACCTCAAGGACTTCACTGGCAAGGATACTGATGAAGACCAGGCCCGGTCTTGGTTCGGTCGGGTCAAGTCTGCGTTCCTACGAGACCAGACCCCGAAAAGTGAAAAATGTTTGATCTTCCGGGACCTGTTAAAAGGACCGCCTGCCAACTGGATTTAACAGTTGAGTCGGGATGTCCGGTCTGATTGGGACCTGCTATGTGCAGAGTTTTAAAGGCAATACTGCAACTCGGGATTTTCGTGTTCCCGCAAGTATCACCATATGCAGAAGCGGGGCGACGAGACACCGATCGAGTATTTGCATCGGTTGAACGTGGATGCACTTCGCGCCGGAATAACAGTTAAGGAGAACAACCCGCCGAATGGTGCCGCCTTGGAACATGTGGGTCACTACATTAGTACCCTTGACGATCAAGAACTGGCGGACCAGCTTACTCTGATGCGTTTTAAGGATGCGGGTGAAGTTGAACAGACTCTGCGGACGCTACAGCAGTCGCGTATCATGAGAGCGAAGAGCGCTAGTGGATCAGGTCGCTATCGATCCAAGACCCAGACCCAGACCGATCCGGTCAAGAGACCCTGGACCAGACCGACCCGGGCAGTCAAGGCGATCGTGACTGAAAACAGCACGGTATAGGAAGGAGAAAGTGGCAGTCAATATAGCCAGGAGTCATCGAATGAAGACCAGTATCGCCACGTCCGCTTTGCGGGACCTTCCCCAAGTACCAGGTCGAAGCCTGACCAGGTAGACCGGAATCGGCGGAACGCATGGTTCAGACCATAGCAAGGGCGATCAAGATGTACTTTGCTGACCCAGACAAGCGAGATTGGGACGAGTATGCAGAAAGGCTGGTGTTTGCACTCAACACGTCGACCGATCGGGTCCGAGGAGAAACGCCTTTTTATCTGACATATGGATGGGACCCTCGGTCGACACTGGAAGCTGCGATACCTATAGGTTACACCCGGACCCGAGATCGCGATGCTCGACGCTGGCGCATGCAGGTCCAGAAACACTACCAGCATGCAAAAGAAGTCGTCAACGAAAAGCTGTGTCAGGCCACACAAGACCCGGGAGACCGGACCAATGACCAGGTCCGACCCCACGGTATAGAACCAGGGGAGAGGGTATGGATATACCTAGACCGAGTGAAAGAGGGCTATGCGAAGAAGCTGGCTCACATGTGGCACGGCCCTTTCCGTGTTGCCGAGCTGATCGGTGAGCACGCTGCCCGTCTAGTAACAACTGGTACAGATTACAAGGTCTTCCCGATCGTGCATGTGTCCAAGTTGAAGCTGGTTCGAGAATTTCCTGATCGACCCAAAACTCCCTGTCTGGTAGACGAAAAAAAAAGATTTGATTTCGATGAAGCGTTACTGCCGGAGGACAGTTGGGAACGACCATTAGAGGAAGACGAGTTTGAAGTGGAGAAGGTCTTAGATGTTCGGTCGACCAAGAAGACCAGGTTCGGTCGGACTCACTGAGAGTACCTGGTCCGATGGAAGGACCATGATGAATCAACTTGGGTCGACGAGCTCGACTTGAATTGTGGGGATCTTCTACGAGAGTTCGAACGAGAACGAGTCAGTCGTAATCGCTTTGCAGTGACGCAGGCTCATGAAGACCAAGACAAAGACACGCAGTAGCATCGGTCGGTCTAGACCGGTGTGAAGATGTGGAAGGTCCGGAGTTGATGTGAAATTGTGATGAACTGTGACGAATTGGAGTAGCGGAATAACGAATGTGATGACTATTTTTCGTGATGGGGGTGGAACGGTTTATGAGAGCGTGCTTGGTGCAACTCTGAAAAAGTGGTGAAATTAGTTCAAGTGATTTGATGATCAGATATGTGAAAAAGAAATGATGAAATGTATTACGAGCTATCTGGTCGACTACCTGGGACTTCATTCGCTATCAACCCACAGGCGGCCGATGGTCAGCGCCGGATGGCCTGCAACTTGGTCTTGAAATTGGTTGCACCAGAGTTCCTTCAGGTCAAGCTTGACCAAAGCATCCTTGAGGTCCGCGACCGGCTAAGCGCAATAAAGACCGGGGTACCATATGCCGTCATCGGCTAACAACCTGGTCTTCTCAACGCGACGCCTTGGCAGTGGCCATACCAGATCGGGTCCTTTGATAGTCGGCAGTGGCCATACCAGATCGGGTCCTTCGAGGGTCGGCAGTGGCCAGACCAGAAGGACGAAGAGCCACGTCAACATTCAATGCCCACGACAAAGAATGACGATATCGAACAGAAGTCCCGGGCAGAAAAGTTGGTTTGGGCGCATCGACAGCCAGTTTCGACGACACTTTATCGATGTCACCATCCGAGTGCGCCACTTGGTCTTCTTCTGACGTCTGCTCTTCAACTGCGACAGCGGATCGACGATTATTGGTGGATCCGGATTGAGATAAAGCGGGAAGGAGATCATCTGAACCCACCGATCCACCCTCCGAAGCCGCCCCAGGCGAGACCAATACCGACTTGGACCGAACGGTGTGGCGGGTCGAGGGTGCGCGATTTTTCGAAGCCATCCTCTTCACATCTGGATCCCCCGCCGCTTTTGGAAGTTGCGCCCGCGTCTTAGCTTGCGTTTGCACCGCTTTGAGCTTCTTTTGGCGCTCCAGGTCGCACGCTAGAGCCCGCGCCCTCGCGCCACTCTACGCGTCTTCGCGCTTCCGATTTTGTTTGTAAATTCCGTGGGGTGGATTTTTAGCCAATGAGCGACACGATAATCCACCTGAGCCCGGTTGGGTGGCGAAACGGGTCGAGGGCGCGCGATTTTGGAGTCCTTCCTCTCCGTAACTGCATCCTTCACCGCACTTGGGAGTTGCGCCCGTATCTTGGCTAGTGATTACACCATTTCCGGTTTCTTCTCGTGCTCTAGGTCGCGCGCAAGGGCCCGCGCCCTCGCGCCTCCTGATGCGCCCTTGCTCTTCTCATTGCGTGCGTGAATTTTGGGGGGCGGAATTTCAGCCAATGAATGGCGAGAATTCCGCCCGAATTTTGCTGGGAAATCGTACCACCTGAATGCTCCCGCGGGGGCGTGAGGGCGCATGGGATTTGACGATGTTAAACGCATCACTTGCATCCGATTTTTGACTCATGAGGAGCGCCTGCGTTTTGGCTTTCTTGTGGGGCGGCGCTTGCTTCTCCTCATGTTCGGAGTCGCGCGCTACGCCCCGCGCCCTTGATCCACTCGACGCGCCCGCGCGCTTCTTGGAATGGCGCCAATCTCGGTATTGATGCGGACCGGATTAGGATCTGCTTGGTCAGGGCGGACCGGTGCAAGCTACCGATCTGCCCCGACGATCAGGGCAAGGTGACGTCCGAGGTCCGCGGCGGAAGTGGGAGATCTCCAATTGCCATATCTTTTAGCCGGGCGTGGCGGTGCAGTCCAGACGTACCAGACAGGAACGAAGGCGCCGATTTCGCTGACCCATATGCTGGCGTGCTGTCACCTGGCAGACTGGTCTTCTGCTCCGACCCCGATGACGATGCCGCTTGGACGGAACTTTTACGCCGACACGTCTGCGACTTGGACTGGATGGCGACCATAAACTCGGAATCGCAGGACCCTTCGCTGGATTCCTCCTCGGACGAGACCCCTGTGTGCTTGGTGCGATTTGCAGTACGGCGCGAGGGCGCTCGACTTTCCGAAGGGCTGTAGATTTCGTCCGTGTCCGAGTCCGAGTCCATAAGAAGCGCCTGTGTCTTGGCTCGCTTATGAGGCACTGCACGCTTCCCCCCGAGTCTGGGTCCGCGCGCAGTGCCCCGCGCCCTCGAGCTACCCGGCGCGTCCGCGCGCTTCTTCGATTTTTGTGCAATTTCGGGCTGCTGAATATCAGCCATGAATGATGTCGGTCTTGGTCCTGCTGCAAGCGGTCTTGGTCTTGCTCCGAGGCGACTAATGTTGACGACGCAGACCAATCTATGCTGGAGGAAGCAGCCGAACACGGATGTAGCAAGTTCATCAAGCGCTGGCGGCACTGGTCTAGTGCCACCTGACGACGACCCGACTCTAGCGTCCAAGCGTCTGACTTGTCTTGATAAGACCGGACCTTCCCGGTCTGGTCTTGAATTGAAATCTGAAGCTCGGCAATGCGTCGCGCGAAGTCGTCGCCTTTCATGCGCAGTGAGGTCGCGTCAAACTGTCCGTCCAGCTGCTGCCGGCGAACAAGTGCAAGTTGATCCCGGAGATGGGACTGATGAGCCTCCAGACGGGACAGCTCATGACGTGCACTTACCAGCTCCTCTAGAATTGGTCGGAGCTGGTCAACATGATCGTCGGACTGCCTATCAGCATCAAGCAAGGCACCTATTGCCTTGACGACGCTGGGAGGGATGAGAGCTGAAGACAAACGAGGGTCAAGACAAGTACAAGACGAAGACCAAAGATGCGCACCTCGTGTTGCCTGGTGGGCCACCTGGGTCCTGAGACGCATGTTTTCTGCAAGCATATCCTGCATCTGCGTGTCGGCTTCAGTATGACGCCCTTCCGATGTTTGAAGTGCACGAGAGTTACGTGGGCTGTCAGACCGAGCCGACCGGACAGGCGAAGCAAGGTGGGGCGACTCGGCGCATAGAGTTTCTGCAAGAACAACAAGAACAAGCGTCAAAGGGAAGCATAAGAAGATCAAGTGCAGTAAAGGCAGTACCTGACGCAGGTGTCGAAGATGTTTGGTCCACGGGGAAGAAGTGTGAGTGACCAAGGTCCAGTTGGTCGAGTGATGGGTGAGTCAGACCGTTATCGTTGTGCGACACGGTCGGACTTAAGGGCGGCTGTGGTGAAGTGTACCACAAATTTGGTCACTTTTGGTCAAGGCAGTTGGTCGAGTTTCCGATTGGTCTAAACAAGGGGGGCTTTTTAGCCTATAAGATTCAAGGAGTATCAAGAACGCAGGTCTTGGGTGAGTCACCTGACATTGGGTATTTTACATAATTTTGTGTGGGTACATTAGGGACCATAGGGAGGTAGTATTATTGGTTAGTTGCGATTTTTCCAAGTAAAAGTCTTTTGGTTGCGGATTTTCCAAGTAAAAGTCTTTTGGTCTAGGAATAAGTGGCAAAAACCTCTTCTGGTCTTGGTCTACACCGCATCAAGGGGTCACCGTTATTCTTTTCACGTACACTAGTCGCCTCCGCTCGCCGCGGAGCGTTTGGGAGCAGAGGGTCGAGTAATCCCCTCTAGCTTATTATACCCGGTCTGGACGCGCCACACGCGCATTTGGCCAGCCGGAAGTCCCTCGAAAGGAGCACGC
>CM047586.1:11151591-11183283 GCA_026184515.1 Peronosclerospora sorghi | reverse complement strand
AGCCGTCGCATCCTGGAAGTCCAGAAGGGACTCCACGATGAGGGGGATGCGATTGACCGCATCTAGAGGCGGCTTGACTCTCTCGAGTCTTCCGTTGCGAATCTTCGTGGTCGTATTTCGACTCTGACGGAGATTTTATTACTTCTCCCTGCCGTGTCTTACGGCTATGCGCCTTCCCCTCCAAGAGGGGACCCGACTCCGGGTTCTGGTATGGCTTAAGCATACCCACGTAGAAGTTTGGATGCGTGCGCATCGCCTTCGGAATATCCAAGGTGTACGCCAGGCCTTTTCGGGCTAGCACCTTGAAAGGCCCCACAAACCTGGGGCGCAGTTTGTTCCGTAACACGTTAGAAACTGCATGTGTAGGAAGGTTTTTAGCGTTTAATAAAACACTTTCTCCTACTTTATACGCCCTTTTGTTACGCCGACACTTGCGGTCGGCCTGTTCCTTTTGCTTGTCTTGGTTTTCCGCCATGGCGTCGCAAACGTGTCGTAAGACACTAAGGCGCGTCAATAAAAACTTATCGATGTGCTTTCGCACAGATACAGGGCAGACACCGAGGAATCCTCCCCCCCTCAAGCCCTGGGCCACACACACGTGGCGTCAACGGAACCCTCGGATTCACTAATCCGTTTGCGTAAAACGGGGTAAACCCCCTAGATGCATGAACCGAATTGTTTATGGCAAATTCGGCCATAGAAAGCATCTAACTCCAACTCTTTGGAGAATCCGGACCTAGACTCCGGAGAATGTCCTCTACAACGCGATTAACGCGTTCCGTTTGTCCGTCCGTCTGCGGATGATCCGCAGTGGACATGAGGAGCTTGGTGTCCAGCACCTTAAACAGCGCCACCCCAAAAACTTTCCCGTAAAACGGGGATCCCGATCCGATACAAGGGAATCAGGTAGACCATGCTGTCGAAAGACACGGTCTAGGAACACTTTCGCTGTTCCTTGTCCATCAATGGACTCTGGCACCGCCGCCAGGTGAGCCATCTTACTCAAACGGTCTACAAAGACCAAAATGCCGGTGTTACCGGCCTTATCTTTCGGAAAACCGAAGGTAAAATCCATACTAATGGATTTCCAACAGTCTTCTGGAACGGGCAAGCTCTCCAAAGGCGCTGCTGAGGGTTTGACCCTCTGACACGTCTCACAGGTGCGAATGTACGCACCGACCCGCTTATAAATCTTGGGCCACCAATACAAAGCGCTTAAAGCGCTGTAGGTCTTATCCCCACCTAAATGACCCCCGGTAGGGGCGTCATGTGCCTCAAAGAGGACTCTATACTTCAGTTCCTCATCATGAGGAACAACCACCCGCGGAGTGTCCTCCGCGCTCGTGCTATAATATAGCAAATCGTCACAGTAACTGTTACGGTGTATCCGAGCTCTAGATTGACTTGACAGGGTAGGCTCAGACGAGCCAAGTCCCTTGTCACCCAAAGCGCTGATAAGCGCCGTACATTGTGGGTCTTTCCGATACGCCTGGCGTATGAGGTCCGCCACAGACGAGGTGATGAATGTCGCGCGAGCGAGCTCGTAATCGGGACGACGCGACAACGCGTCTGCAATCACATTCTGCTTGTCAGGTTTATACTTAACCTCAAAATTATACTCCGCAAAGAAGGAGAGCCAACGGGCCATTCGTTGGGAGAGGTGAGGCGAGTTCGTCGCTGTCCGTAAGGACGCGTGGTCTGTATAAACCACGAATTGCTTTGAGCCGAAAAGGTGAACCCTAAATTTGACAAGGGCATACTTCATAGCAAGTAGCTCCTTGTCATGAACGGGATAATTCCGTTCCGCAGCTTTAAGCTGCCTCAACTCAAACGCAATCACGCGTTCTCGTCCCGCATCGTCTGCTTGTAACGAAGAACATCCGATTGCGAAATCGGAAACGTCGCAGACGACGCTAAATGGTTTCCCAGAATGTGGGAGAGCAAGAACGGGGGCTTTCAACAAGCTCCCCTTAACCGCTTCGAAAGCGTTTTGGTGTTTGGTTTCCCAACACCAATCTACGTCCTTCTTAAGAAGGTCTGTCAATGGCTTCGCCATCTCAGCGTAGTTCTCGCTGTATTTGTGGAGATAATTGGCTAATCCAAGCCACTTCCGTAAATATCTAATATTTACAGGCAAAGGTCACTCCACAATGGCTTTCACCTTCGCGGGATCCGCCCGCATTCCATCCTTACCGATGAAGCATCCGATGAAAGGGATTTCCTCAGCACCAAAAATACATTTGTATGCGTTTGCATATAAGTTATGCTCCCGCATACATTCGAGCACCGCTCGAATATATATTAGTTGCGTCTGAACATCATACAAGTCGCCTTCCGCGCGACTATGAACGAATATATCGTCGAAGTACGTCTGAGCGTACTTTCTTTGAGGTCGGAAGAGTTGTGTCACCAAGCGATTAAAAGTCGCTGGTGCATTTGAAAGCCCGTGTGTCATAACAAACCACTCCCACAGCATGCCCCTAGGCGTGCTCACCGCTGTAAGCGTAATATCGGATGCTCGTATGAGCACCTGATAATACCCGTCCACCAGATCTAAGGCGCTGTAACAGTACAGCCTGCCATATTGTTCTGGAGGAAATCCTTCCGAGGAATCGGAGTTTGCATGGGTACAGTTGCTGCATTCAGCTTATTTTACGCACAATGCGCCACTTTCCGTTCGGTTTACGAACACAAAAAGTGGTAGATGAGTGGGGAGACTTGCTCTCCCGTACCATCCCTGCCTCTTCTTTCCCCTTGAAGAATGCGTCGATGACGTCGCATTGCTCCTTGGGGAGAGGCCACTGCCTAGTGACGCAGTATTTGGTTCCAGAAACCAAGTCAATTTCATGTCGGACTCCCCGATCCGGTGGTAACCCCATCGGCGGGTTGTCATTAATGACAATCTCCGAATTCCTTAATTAAGGAATGATAAGGGTCCTCAGTATCCGCAAGGATCTTGAGGCCGCTTCGGGCATTCAATACCTGTTTGGTTTGCACCAAAACTGACTCGTCCATCGTGGATGAGGAGTTCAACTCCTCTTCCGGACGCAACACGACGATCTCGTAGAGTTCACCTGCTTTTACAGCAGTCTCAAACTCGTTGAAGGACACGCTCCTCCAACGCCAACAGTTCGCCTACCACAGGAAACCTTTCCAGGCTTACGCCTTCTGTGACAACACCTGTCACGCTATTGAGCATCCGATAGGACTGCTGACTACTGGCCTCGGGACTCTTCCGGGGACCCAGATGGGGGGAGTCAATTGCCCCATCTATTGGAAGAGCATCGCACCTATCCACAGAGGTCTTTACCTCTGCCACCGGTGACTCGCCGGTCTCACCTATTACAACGTGGTCGGAATCAAATGCGACGTGCGGAGGAGACGAATTACTGGTATCACCGCTTGGAAGCGCCTCGCGCTTAGCCACAGGGGTTTCTACCCTACCACTGTAGTCGCACCAGTCTCGCCTAACTTGGCCTGGCCGGGAACCCCGACCTGCAGAAGAGACAAACCTCGTGTCTCTTCTCTAGGAAGCGCCTCACGTTTAACCTCAGAGGAAACCACCTCTCCCACTGGCGACTCACCAGTCTCGCCTATATCGGCATGGGGATTAACAGCCGAATCCCCCTCGTCAAGGAACACTTCCTTGAACTGATTATCTCAGACATCCTAATTCTCACCAGAATCGCTTTTGCGATCGAGCAAAGGTGGGTTCATGCCTCGCTAATGCTTCACCCTATCGCGGGTGCGTTGAGCCAATGGACTTAGACTTCCAGTCTATCGATGGCTCGTGGCGTTCCAGCCACTTCATGACCAGAATGAGGTCATACCTCGAGTCCAAATCCAGAACTAGGCAACTTTCTAAGCTGTCGAAGTCTGCAAACTTCAGCTTATAGTCAATCGAGACCTTGGGTACAGAATCTTGTACTCCCGTCGCTAGACGGACCGTGACAACGTCACGAGAACGTGCCTCTAGGGCCTCGGCATACAGCCGACTCTTCTCTACAGAAGCCCATCTGACATAATTGTCAGACTCTCCATAGCCTATCAAGACTCTCCAAGTCTTATCAAATTCTTTCACGTCCGAAAGGACGACCAGCAAACCTGGCTGGTACTCCAACTCGGTACTAGAAAGCACCGTTTTTCTCGGGGATTTGTGCTGTCGTCCCCTACCCTGGGGATTAACAGCACCGAGGGATCTCCCAGTAGGGCGCCCCGCACGTACTGGGAACCGTCGTTTCCCGACGGCTTGGGCGAGGGACTTTTACCCGCCCTCGGCCCCTTATATCGAGTGTCTCGCTGGTGGTTTCGCGTACATCAGTTCCGCAGATTATCCGCACTTCCACAAAGGAAGCATCTTAGAGGCCCACGCCGCTGCAATATTGCAAGAAGCTCCTCCTCGAAGGTCTGCGAGAAGGAGTCAGAGTGACTCTTAGCGGAAGGTTTCTCCTCCGCTTCGACCTCACTAAGGTCCATGGGTTCAGGACCCACCTTTGAGGAACGAAAGTTCCTGTCGGCGTTAAACTTCAGGACCCACCTTTGAGGAACGAAAGTTCCTTTCGGCGTACGACATCTTAAACACCTCCCCCAGCGATTGGGGTCGGCATCGGAAGAGCTCCGAACGTGCTGGCCCTTCTTTCAGGCCTCCCATAAACACGGGAATGGACACATCGTCCGAATACGCTTTCGCGTACATCCCTGCCAACAGGGTCTTCAGTTCTTGGACGTATGTCTCCAAGTCCCTAGTGCCCTGACGGCACCTCAAAAACGCAAGCTGATTCTGGAAAACCAGGTCAGGCGTAGCGTACATGTCCATAAGCTTTCGCTTAAGGACTTCCCAGTTCGGGAACACGTCCGTGACCAAACCCGGACACGTAAACGCCCATGTACGGGATCTGCCCGTAAGATGGGTTAATGCAAGTCCCACTTGCAAGTGATCCTCGATCTCATTCGCTGTGGCGAAGGCAGTTTCGACCTCGCGAAGCCACACATAAAGGTTATTACCTTTCTCACCGTTGAATTCCGTCACCTTAAAGGATAACGGAGGGCGCACCCCCGTAGACGCGGAATAACTTCCGCGAAAACTTGCCTCATGGGCGATGAGGGAGTTCACCCTATCACTCACGGTATTAGCACCATGCTCCACTTGGAGGCGCATGCCATCCTTACCCAATATGGGTATCAGCCTCTCAAAGGCTTCTTGTTAGACGGGGGTTAGCTGACCCCACTCGTCCTGGTCCATCCTTTGCAGAGGATGCCGTCTACCAACACAGGTGTTGGATTGAATACTAGTGCTACCAGATGTAGCCGGTGCGTAAACGCACGTTGCGGCTAGCGCACAGAAGAAGACTTTGATTAAGCGGCTATACGCCGCTACTTAGCCGATACGCCCTAATAAAAGGGCTTAGCGTGAGATTACTCTCTCTCTCTCGGCCATGATTTCCCCAGTTTTCTGTTAGCGAACGCTAACGCTATAGCTTTACGCTTTCCTAAGTAGGGAGTAGCTAGGGGAGGCACTCCCCTGCTAAAACACTCACAGCACGCTCGACCTTTCGCGGTCGAACGTCTAGCTGGATAGTGTAAATGGAAACTGATTTATATTTAATATGTAATAATTAGCCTAAATTAATAAACTAACGTAAACTATATGTAATACTAGGTAGAACTTACTTAATTCGTACATAGCCGAAAATGTAATGTACACCACCTGTGTACCAACACGTGGCAGGCTGCCACGCCTTCACCAAGGGCTCCCTCCCTGATTGGTTAAAACAACCAATAGGTCCGAACCTTTCGGACCGGCCAATACTTCACCTTAACCGTGGTGTATTTACATACACTAACGTAACTAAATGTAACCCCGTTACACGCACGCACCGACAATGGGCGATTATAAAATCGCCAAGCGTATAATAAAGTATCTGAAATGAACAAGTTGATTACGTTTAAATCTAGCACATGACGAGGAGTTGCCGCTCCTCGTGTGTATTACGTGCTTTAGCGACGCAGACTTTGCTGCCGACAAAGAGGATCGAAAGAGCGTAACGAAATGATAATTTTCGTAAGTAGAGTGGCGGTTAGTTGGTAATGCACGGAAGAAATCACAGTGGCGCTCTCGATAGCGAAAGCAGAGTTTGTGGCGGCCTCGATGGACGATCAAGAAGAACTTAGACTAAGAAAATTACTTGGAGAAATTGGAATCCGTGCTAAGACGCCCCTGGTTTTAAAGATGGAAAACCTGGCGGCGATAAGACATGTTGAAAATGAATTGAGTGCTGGTAGGACGAAGCACATCGACATTAAACTTGAAATTCTTAAGAACTTTTCGAAAAAGGGCATTGTTTCAATGACTCTCGTTCCGAGTATGGATATGGTTGCGTATTTACTTACCAAGAATTTGAGTTCGCCAAGGATGGAAGTATTGCGATTGAACATGGGTTTGATTTGATAGAGCTACAGCCTCCGGTGTATAGGAGGAGTGTTGGAATTACATGAAGCCATTTTGTCTTTTACGTCTTCTCAAAATTGGGAAAACCCATTGGCTGAAATGTATAAGTACATTTTCAAGTTACAATTAAGATTTAACATTTTAGTATACTTATATTTTACTTGGGTAACTTTATATAATACACTTTTCGTTTTACTCCCTAGCGCCTTATCGACCTGAACGACTCCGCGTGGCACACGTCGTACACAAGCCCTTTTATCTTCCGAGATTCTACCTGGTCAAAACCTTCAGACCAAGTAGTATAAGATCTGTGCGCATCAAACACGAGTGCACTTCTGTGCTTAATATTATTTTCCTACAGATGTATCCCATCTCAGCGCTTCACCTGGGACGGGTTGGGGGTGATATATATTAGTTGGAGGATCCAAAATTGCACTGATCGAGATACTTGAATCGTTTGGGTCAACCGTGAGATCTGTAAAAACCGTAAAAGAAGCGTAAACTCCACTGATAGCCGCAATCTTCCGCAGAAGAACCAATTGTCATCTACAAATATCCTTTCAAACTCATTTTCGTATTCCAAATTTGTATGTGAGCACAATAAATCCCTCCGTGAGACTTCCGACGAGCCACTGTTCGTCTATGCACGCTCGTCTGGGAAAGAATGAACAGGAGAAGGTGAAGTTAATCTTCCGTTCAGCACCGCGTGCCAAAACTATTAATAAACCACACCCAAATATGTGACATACCTAAGGCTTTATATCCTAATCTCTTCGGAAGAATCCGACCGTGGTCGTGTGGTTCACTGCTCACTGCGGGACCGGAAGGTCCCGGGTTCGATCCCGGGCCAAACCAAGTTGGTTGGTTTCAGAAAGTACAATGTGACGAATTCAACCTAATCTCTTCGGAAAACTCACCTTAGACTTCATATCCTAATCGATTTGCTCAAACGTACCTTCCAAGAGATACTTGATCATATTTCATGTAACGATAGTTTTTGCGGTCGAGTTGGTCTGTCCCAACAATGAAAGGTTCAAGTTTGTTCATGATCTGCAACTACGGTCGCCAAAATTAGATCTATCATCAGATCTGATTTAAATAACGATGTAGATCCCCTCCGGTATTTGGCCGTCTATACCAGAAGAATTGGTTTTCAAGGACAATGTTCTGAATTTGGAATCGACTCCATCACAATTTCAGATCCCCCAATCACTTGGCGATTCTGGATAGCACTGTATTAGCACCGCAATTCCTCTTATTATAATGGCAATTCGCCGGTGAAAGTGGGGAGCACTCTCTGGGATGTATTGATGGAAGGTGTAGCGCTCCCAATCGTGCTGAAAATCGAAGGAAAGCGATGATTTGTCTGGTCCGGCAGAGTACCAGATCGATATTTAAGATAAAATTACTCCCCATGAGGTTCATATTGGAGCAAGTACGGGCTATAGTGAAATAAACTATAACTCCCGGGAACTCAGAAAGATCAAGATTGTGATTTCAATTCAATTTATATGCGTACTAAAAACAAATGAAAAAGATATAAACATGTGCGGGCAGATTGAACAATCTAAGTAAGAAGCCTGCCGAGGTCAAGCTAGAATGCTGGATGAAGAGGATGAATAGGACGAATAGGGAGAGAAGGTGCCCGGGAAGGTGATCACCGATGATGATGTGGAAAGGACATTCTACTTCCGTAAATTAGGTAGATTTTTGAAGGAAAAAAACAGCCTTGAATATCAACTGCTCAACATTTTCATAAACTTAGGGCCGGTTGGCTGCGCCGTCGCTGCCGGTAATCTGCTTACTCTTACCAGACGCTTGTTAGGCCTGATCAAGGAGGTAAAAATTACACACGGTGCTTGTGATCCGAAAAATTTGTTTGATCTAGATCTATAACTGTACAGGAGGCTATGAACTTACTGTCGATCATTTGGTACCGTTACTGGGGCTATTCAACTATAAAAATTAACACCGACAACTAGATTAGTGGTACCGACGAACGATGGAGTGTGACGAGTATTCCGACTTATCCATCTACGATTCACCCCGTCTAAGAAGAGTTCGACCGATTCGTTTGTCGGCTTCACGCGTATGATGCTGGGTATTAGTGCATCGGTGCTGATCAGCCCTACAAATAAGCCGGAGAACGTTCATCGAAAAAACTAGATTTCCATCTAGATCGAAGACAGATAAAAAAAACGGGTATCGTGATCGTCAATCTTAAATAGGTATTAGAGTTACTCCTTACCTTCAGGAACCAATACAAACGGTGCTCGCGCAGATGATGGAAACAATTCTCCAAGGGCATTGTCGATCAGAATCATATCGTAAGTATAATCCACAGATCTACGGTCATTCCGAAATTTAGCTTCATCGATCCAAACCATATTATCTGTCACTTAGTATGTACAAACACACAATAATACAATAGATGTATGTTCTCCTTCAGCACCGATCTAGATTCCAGATTAGATCACATCGGCATCAATTCCATCTTCTTATTGGTCAATAATTTCAGAACCGTCGGTCTACTGCAAATTTAGATCATCGTTCTCTTGCTTTTGATTCTTTTACGACTTGTACACCCTCCCCCGATAAAGTTGAGAAACTTGTTGGATCACCTTAACAGCAGTCCGGTCGGAATTATGTTGTGTGACAGACTCCATTTTCCCTGGCGGATGTAAATGTTTAATTGGCCCGAAATTCGGTCGCGCCGTGCGTCGCGCGTATTCGGGCAGTTGCGACTTTCAGTAAAGGAGTTTTGGGTAGGTACTCAATTTTGTGGTTTTACTCAAATATGCATATACATTTGATTAGATCAGGTTTTTACTTAATTCTAATATACTTACTTCAGAATTCTCTAACTGTAGCATCTTAGTACGCAAGTACGCTAGCTCGACATAGTACGTTTGTGCCGGCAAGGCGCAGACTGGAACTGACTGTAAGCAGGAACGTGGTAGTGGCTTTTTAGTACGATTGTGACCTGACCTAATTACTTTCGATTTGTTACGATTGGAACTATTCTCGTGAATTTAAGTGGTTAATTATTACGTGGATTTAGTACAAGGTTATCGCGCATATTTTCATACGGTTTGGAATCGCATTAGTTAGAAGAAGCAAGTGCAGACAGTACGGCGTAGCAAGTATTAGTGATAGCGAGGACATAGAGCGCAAAGTTCAACAGGTTATGAGCCCAAAGAAGGGTCAGGCCGATACGGAAGGGAAATCGGAGGCAAACGCGGAAGACAGAGACACAGCGCTGATGAAGATGCTTGTTTCGATAGTGGATCGACTGGATAAGATGGAAGTCATCAGGGGGGAGCAGCCCCAGGTCAGAATGTTGTGCACGCGCCCAGGGCGGACACCAAGGTGAGTATAGCGTCGTTGGGTGGAAGCGAAGATGACAGAAAGGGTTACATGACTGGTTTCCAAGGGAAACAGAGTTTTGAATACATTTGACACGCTGGCTAGGACGCGTTTTCGAGAGGCAGGAGACCAGATTCCGGAGTACATTATGAGCAGCATGGAAACGGCAATTACCCCCCCCCCCAATATGCAAGCGGGACAGGGTAATGGTGCAGCGCAGGTGTTTGGGGAGATAAGTACCCCTTCACCAAAGGAAAAGCGCTTGCATATTAGACCTTTTGACGGTGCGGAAATATACAAAGGTCTTTGTTCGGGCTTTCAGGCATGGGGCCAGAATTTTTTAAGTCAAGTGAGCCTTGCCGAAGGCGCATGTGGCTATCAGTGGCCAGAGGACGTAAAGGTGGATCTGCTGGGCCATTACATGGCGGGCCAGCAGAGGCCTACTACAACCGTCAAGTGGAATGGTGGTGGTGCGAGAAACCCGGCCTATGGTATATAATGGACAAGATGCTGTCTGTTTTTAACGTGCAAATAACACCGGCGCAAGGGATGAAGTTGTTTACGGCGCGGAAGTCGGTCGGAAGGTCGTGGTAAGACCATTTCTTGTATCTGACCGCGATAGTTGACGCTGTTGGTTCAAATTGTGAGTCCTTAGTACTCAACAATGTTATTTACCATGCGGCGCCGTAGATGAGGCAGATCATCATCTCCAAGTACGACCATACGCGGTCGGACTACTTGCGTCAGACAGAGGAGCTCTTCAAGTTCGATCAAGCCGTGAAGTTTAGCGAAAGGATGCCGAGAACATATCATGGTGGCGCAGTAAATGTGGTGTCAGACAAGAACAGAAGGTCGCCAACTAAGAGGACATGTTTCGAGTGTGGAATATTCGAGCGAGTTGCCCCAAAAGGAAGACAAAAAGAGAAGATTTTGCGTTGACGGTCGGAAGTTCAAGTGGTAGCTTGAAAAAGGACACATATATCTTGGATAGTGGAGCCAGCATGCATTTGACGCATGATTTAAGTTGTCTTACGGATGTGGAGACTGTTACGGGTGTATGTTACCAAGCGGATGGTCAGCAGCTACAGGTCAATAAGAAGGGATCCGTGTACATATACGTGTTGTGCGGACAGAAGGAGACCCTCTTCAAGATCACAAGCGTTTTTTTCGTGGAAAGCCTTACGAGTAATATTTTATGGTATGGAGTACTGGAGAAAAAGGTCTGTAAGTTATCTTATATCGATGGAAAAATACCATGGTCTGCAGAAAGACTGGACGAGTCATGGCTTATGTGAAAATGTGTAACAACGTGCTCACCATTGAAGGAAGCGTGGACATAGCAAGGTCAAATTTCTGAAGTTTAGTGATGGCAGTGATGAGTGAAAATGACCGAAATATGCTACTGATAAAAGACGTTCAAGAAGAAACGCTGATGTATTTCCACTCAAAAATGGTGTGTTAAAGTGCTATTGAAAATTATTGACAAGTTTGTACCAGTGTACCAGTTGTCAAGGCGGATCCATCGGGTTGGCTGAAAGGACGGAGTGTTTTGGGCCAACGTGTGCTTGGAGTGTTTTGTACGCAGATTTGAGGTAAGGCACAAGGGTTACATATTTTTACGTATTGGATTTTAATTGATTTATTAAATATAGTGTTCGTATTACATTGGGTTGCATAAGTGGCCGCTCCATCGGAGTCATTGGGAGCAGAGGGATAACAGGGTCCCCTCTTGCTCATTAAGCCCGGCCAGGACAGAGCTCCACCGGAAGTCCCACGACGGGAAGCACCCATTACGTTCACTCACCCCTCAAGTTCGTCCACGTTAAGGAGAAATGTTTATTTGGAAGCGTTACTCATCGCGATCTGCGATCAAGTCCCAGGAATTGGCTGGATTACTCATCACGATCTGCGGTCAAGTTTCAGACTATCATTGGCTGGATTACTCACTGCTTAGAAGTCAAGTGCCAGAAACCCCATTGGATTACTCACTGCTACGTGCAGTCAAAAGCCAGATTTAACCGCATTAGGAGTGAAGATTTCCGCTTCGTTTGCCGATCGACCATATTGGATTATCTTTTCGCTGGAATTTTGGATCATTACCCCGGTCGTGGTACACCCGTATCAACACCTACTAAAGTCTCCACTAAGCAATGGTTCACCGAGTGTTTATCCACCCATCCAATGGGTACACAAGGTGAGACACGAGACAAATCGGACCCGGCGTCCTGTAATCCTGATCGGTCACCCGATCGGCACCCAGGCGAAGGTTCGCGGAGTACCCCCTCCGTTCGTTGGTCTTCTGGGCGCGATGGTGGTTCAGGTCCGGACACTTCGGTGTTCAATTTTGAACTGGACTCCACCACAATGGGTCACTCAAATTATGACACCATTGTTGTACTTGCAAAGGATACCAAGTACGGGATTAAGATAACTGACTACACGCGTGGAAATTGTGTTACTTGCGCTCAAGGCAAGCAATTCAAGAATCGGTAGTCCAAAAATGACACGGGAGAGCATGCACCGATTGACAGAATTGGTGGTGTAGTGTGCTCAGACCTCATAGGACCTATCACTCCGCGGGACAGGATGGGTAACAGATACCTAGTCAATTTTATCGATTATAAGACGAACCACGTGAGAATTTTCCAGGCGAAGACCAAGGACATAGCCGCAAAAAAGTTCGAGCGTTTTTGGCGTTTTTCGAGAGGAGATTCAACTGCAAGATCCACGTCTTACAAACAGACGGTGGTGCAGAGTATAAGGTGCTGGATTATTCCTGTAGAAGCACAGGAATCTCGAGACAATTCATTGAGGCCGGAAATCAAGATAGCAACGGAAAGGCGGAACTCATGCATCGGACCGTCATAAATATGACCCGATGCATGTTGTTTGCAAGTGGATTTAATCTCTCGTTTTGGGTAGATGCGGCCGAATACGCGGCGTATGTTCTGAACAGAACGGCTACTAGCGCTAACGCGAGAAGATTATCTCCATTGGAATTGCTGACAAGGGAAAAGCCTAATTTAGGCGAAATTGTGACATTCGTTTCCCCGGGTACGGTGTACAGGAACACCGTACATGGTTTATAATCGGAAAGAGTGAAGAAACAAAAGGGTACACAATGTACTTGAAGAGGGATAACAAGGTGACGGTAACGCAGCAGGTGCGGAACGTTCAGACGTTAAGTGAAACCCAGAACAAGCAATTAGGAGATATTTTTGAAGAGGATGTAAATGTAATTTCGATTGAAGGAAGTGATGACCGTTAGAAGGAGCTAACAAATCACGATCGTTTGGAAACGCAGTTGCAAGTACACAGGAAGAAGAAGGCGGAAGAATTAGTGTGAAACAAGCATAAAAAGGGAAGGACAAAAGAAAGCCCGGTGGACGCGTGAACGACACGTAACGCGGAAGTACGCGACAAAAAGGCCGCGGAAACAAGAATCGAAGTTGAAGACAATGAAAATCCAAGACAAGAAGTGAGCTTGATAATGGAAAGTGATCCGAGAGTTATAAAGGGGCAGTAAGCAGAGCGAATAAGGACAAGTGGTTGGAAGTGATTAAGACCGAAAATGATGTGCATAAGTTAACCAAGTTTGGGAGGTGATTTGCAGGCCTGAGGATGTGAGGCCGTTACATTAAAAAATTGGTCTTCAAGACGAATACTGACGCAGATGGAAATCTCGAGAGATTTAAGGCGAGTTTAGTGGCATGTGGCAATGAGCAGAGATATGGAATAGATTACTATCTGACTTTAGCAGCTGTGATAAAAATGTATACGGTTAAGTTCATATTGAGTCTCGCAAGGAAGTGAAATTTGCGTGCGTTAAATGGAGATATACCAAACTCTTATGTAAGAGCGTTAGAAGACGAACATGATATTTTCCTCTATGTGCCTAATGGAATGAATATCAAGAAAGAAAAGCTGGATAAACTCAAGGTTGAAGATGTGAAGAAGTTGGTATTACGATTACGGAAGACTCTCTACGGTTTGAAGCAGGCGGGCAGACTATGGAACCGCCTGCTACATGGAAAATAAGTACACTACGGGTATACACAGAGCAGTACATATGTCTGTTTGTATTACAAGCGATGTGATGACGAAATAGTGGTGATCGGCGTTTATGTCGATGATTTAATTGTTACTGGAACCAATGTGACGTGTGTGGAAAAGTTTTTCGAGAATATGGAAGTGTTGGAAACAAGAATCTCGACAAGGTATCTAAGGTTTTGGGGATGCGAGTTACTTACAATGATAACGATGGATATTTCCTGGATCAAGAAGTGATGATTAGAGATTTACTAACAACTTACAAGCTTGAAGATGCAAATACAGTGAGAGTGCCGATTACTGATGATCACGAAAACGAGATTTTAAAGGAGCAGACGATGTTGAGTACAAGTGGAAAGGACGGGCAACCAAGTGTGAAGGATTTTCAGTCGCTTACAGGGCGTTTACTGTGGATAGCCCGCTGCACTAGGCCTGATATAGTGTATGCGGTGCACAAGGCGACGCGGAAGGCGACGAGGAAATCACATGCACCAATTGTTCTGGATTGGAACTTGGCAAAGAAGATATTGCGTTTTTTGAAGGGCAGTGTGGATGTGAAGCTGCAGAAGGAGATCGACACGAAGTACAAGGCAAGTACATGGAATTAATTAACGATTGTCGGATATAGTGACGCAGATTTTGCAGGTGCGAAAACGGTCGGAAATCCGTAACTGGTGGAGTTACGAAATTTAATGGCAAGGTTACGCAGTGGATGTGCAAGCGGCAGTCAAGTGTATCGCTGTCGACGATGGAGGCGGAGTTCTACGCAGCGTCGGCGATGAAAGCGAATTGCTTGGGGTGCGTGAAATGGGGATGGAGATCGGATTGATTGTGAAGCTCCCGATGCAGCTGTGATGTGACAATCAAGCGGCGATTAAGGTGTAGAATGGTGCTTGCAAGACGTCGAGGACCAAGAACATAGACGTTCGCGTGAAGTTTATGATTGCCAAGGTACGTGAAGGTGTTAGTGACGTATGCTACGAGCCAAGTCAGAGTATGATTGCAGACGTGTTCACAAAATAATGAAGTTTTTTAAGGTTAATGTTCATGCACCAAGGGCTGGGTCTGAGGGCAAACGCGTGCGAGTGACTTTGGCTTACGTGAAAGTCGAGAAGGAATGTTAAATTGGGCCGAAATTTGGTCGCGCCGTGCGTCGCGCGTATTCGGGCAGTTGCGATTTTCAGTAAAGGAGTTTTGGTTAGATACTCAACTTTGTGGGTTTTACTCAAATATGCGTATACATTTGATTAGATTAGTTTTTTTTTACTTAATTCTAATATACTTACTTCAGAATTCTCCAACTGTAGAATCTTAGTACGCAAGTACGCTAACTCGATATAGTACGTTTGTACCGGCAAGGCGCAGACATGAACTGACAGTAAGAAGTACTTGGAAGTGTTTTTTTAGTACTATTGTGACTTAATTACTTTAGATTTTTACGATTGAAACTATTCTCGTGGATTTAAGTGGTTAATTATTACGTGGATTTAGTACAAGGTTATCGCGCATATTTTCATACGGTTTGGAATTGCATTAGTTAGAAGAAGCAAGTGCAGTCAGTATGGCGTAGCTAGTATTAGTGATAGTGAGGACATAGAGCGCAAAGCTCAACAGTAAAACACTTGGATAAGGAATATATCCCTGAGTATTCCTTCATCCAACTAAACATATCCGCAAAGACAAAGCCATGATTCTCCAGTCCGAGTACGGCCTTGCTTCCGATTTTTTGATATAAGCTGAATACCAACTCCCTTGGCTTCTCGTTTCTTTGCATTTAACTCCACATACCAGGGGGCGTTCGGGATATGTGGGGATAACCCTCCTCAAAATCTTTTACTTAGGTATCATCACATCAGCAATCGCCGATCCGGTGAATAAATTGGATCGCTACTCCGAGAGGGGCAGAGCCTTGGGGAGTTCCAGAAATCTGGCTGAGAGAGAAAAGACGCAAGTATTTGCTCGGTCAAGTGTACCAACCGCAACGTGCAAATCTGACGTGAGGTCCAAGGAACTAAGGTGGCAAACTCTGACTCAGGAAAAGCTTGATCACGCTTGGATATGATGATTTGAGGAGATGGCGCCGAAGGTGAGTGATCAAGATTTAGTTCTGATTGTCTGACTACGGAGATCTTAAACCAATAATTGATCTCTTCGTCCTGTACGTCACTTCTTTTGCTCCCATCACCTGGATCTACGGCCGGATCGTGTACGTCTAGACTGTTGTTCTGTGATTTTTTCAAACCGATCGTACTATTATCTTCACCGATATGATCTGACTGAGACCAAGCGTTGCGACAGCACTCTTTTGGAAAGCAGCTAAGGTCTTACACGCCAAATAATCTGTGTATTCCTCATCGTCGGAAAAATAAACTACTGTTTCCCGATCTGATGGGCTCCTGTTCGTATTACCCCCTTTGTATAGATAGAGCAGTAGTTGAGTTGCCAGACTCAACTACTGCTCTTAAAATTCAACCACTGCTTCCGAAGAATGATCAGAGTAGGAGTCTAACATAAACTCGCACTCGATGAAAAGCTGGGGTTTGACGGGTATCTCCTGATCTGCTGGGCTTCTTCTCATCTTACCCCCTTGGTATAGATAGATCAGTAGTTGAGTTGCCAGATACTTCTTTGTTGGTGACGATTCAAGCAGTTGATCGGCCACTAGAAGTATTATTGGTCCCGTTCGGGGGACCCTGGAACAAACTGGACGGGGCATGATGATGAAGGCTAGATATATTAAGGTACGATCTCCGACCTAAGATATCCGTTCGACCGCGATCCAGTCGCTACGCCGCTTACTTAAATTACGTTCCTATAGTGCCTCATACGACTGCTTGCCGCCGTTGAAGTTGTCTTGTTGCGGTTGCGCTCTCGCGCGCCGTCATTGCTGGCCCTGAGTGTACCTCGCATTCCGCGACGAGCGACATCTTTAGCCAGTGGTTGACGTCTTGGTCCATGACCTCTTCCACCGATCGGACGAGGTGACGAGAATTCGGTGTGAGCACCTGGGCGGATGTTCGAGCGTCCATCGCGATGTTGGCTGCTCTGTCCGCCCTCTTGTTGTACTCGCGGTAGTGATGGTCCCAGATGACGACCGCGACGTCGTCTGCGAGTGCTCTCGCCTCGCAATAGAGTGCTGCAAGCTGGGGCTTGAGCGGGGAGCGGTGCATTCGGAGCTGCGAGATTACCATCGCACTGTCGCCCACTACGTGCAGTGGCACGAAGCCGCTCACCTTCGATTGTCGGAGGTCCAGCAAAAGTCCGCTGTACTCTGCAAAGTTGTTCGTTGTCGTCTTCGCGCGGTATGCCATGCTCTCGACCCACGTGATCGCCGCTGCGTGCGTTGGGACGTGTACACGGAGAATCACCGACCCGGAACCGCCTGGGACCGGGTTTCCGCGAGATCCTCCGTCAAAGAAGAGCAGGTAGAGAACGTCTGGTCCGCCTAATGGCAAGCCCGCAGTGGAGCGGGTTCGACGTGTCGTAGGAGAGCATCCGCTAGCGCTGATCTCATGAGAGCCTTCACCCGTCCGTCTTCGCCGCCACCGGGTTGGTAAGTCGAGCTGCGAAAGCGCGCGAGCGCACGCCGCAAACTAGTCTGTGCGAGGGATCGATGCGCTTCAGACGACAAGGTTGGGTCTTTCATGCGTCGGAGCCGCTCGGTCCAGATAGCGTGAGCCGTTGTTGATACCGCAAAGCTCCAGAGCTCGTTCGCGGCGGCAAAGACCGCCGCTCGTTCCTCTTGGGTCTTCTCACTCTCTGCGAGCGTCGTTTTTGTGACGCCTCCCACGCGTTGCTCGGTCGTTCTGGTAGATCGAGAGCGAAGAACCAAACGTGGATGTCAGATTCGTCGACGCCTCCGACCCCATAGTGCAAAGAGTTGCTGCCAATGTCGTTGCGCTGCAGGGCAGGTCCAGAGAACATGGCTGGCGGGTGCGTAGACGCCGTGAGGGCACTCGGAATTCGGGCACGATCTGCCCTGCGCTACCCAGTTCCAGAGGGGGAATCTGTTGATCTTGAGCCGAAAGAGCGTCCGTGTGACCTGCGGGAACGTTGCTCGTATTTTCCGTAACCCAACCCATTCGATCATGTCTGCGCCGCGTGAGACGACGCGATGGTCTTTCGCTGTCACGCGATTGTCACGCTGCTGTTCACCTTGTCGTTGTTGTTGTCGGGCGATGATCTTTTACAAGGCTCCACGGCGGGGCAGCCATCGGTGTTCCCCTGCCCAGAGCTGCACGATGCGCGTGAGAGCTGGGTGTGCTCCAAAGCAGACAGGAGTACCGTAAAAGTGTGTTGCCGCCCGGTCGCACGCCGCCATAAAGTGCACTCGAGTCGTGTCGCACGGTTGGCCGGTATCGTAGTGCGATAGCGTCGTGCCGCTGCAATCCAACGTCCATTCATGATACTGGTGGACTTCAGTATGATACGAGATGAGGGTGCCACCCCCAGCCGGCCGTCGCAAGAGAGACGGGAAATTGTACGCCAGCGCGAGATAAAAACAACCGAAATGCCGTCGCTTCGCCATGGGCATTGGTGCCATGCTGTCTCTGGGTGTGAACCGCACTTTACCGTACTCGATCCAGCTTCATGGGAGAGTGTCGCTAAGCATTGACTTGCCGCGGGCAAAACTTGCGATGTTCATCTTGTACCTGACTCCTCGTTGGTCAAGTAGCCACGACATATTTGCCATTGACGGGTGCTCGAGCCACCTTGTATCGAAACGACCGTTACGAATGGTGTCCACGGCCATCTCGTTGCGAGTTGTGTCGTCCATTGCCGTTCGCGCGTCGACCGGGATTCTCCCGTCGATGTTGTGTTTGACCTTTTCCTTCGCTACGAAACGCTCCTCCCGCTTCTTTACCGTTGCATGTCGCTTCCTCCAGCGTGTTCTGCAGCCGCCACCGCGACCGCATCAGCCCTTGTCGCCCAGAGTGAATCGAGTATTTGTGGTTCCGCGTCAGTATACCAGCGTGGAGTGATGTAACGCGGGTGTGTGTCTCCACCTCCCCACAGCATGTCGCCGATGAGGAGGTCTCGGGTGGTAGCGGACGACGCCCACTTGCCGACGGTAGAGGCTGCAAGCGTCGTCAGTTCGGTCCGGATGCACGGGATGGACATGCCTCCTCGCCGGATGGGCAGTGCTGCTTGCTCCTCTTGCACCCACGGGCGGGACCGCCTTCCGTTGCGCTTACCCCACACGAAGTCCTTTATCAGGTCGTGGGGCTTGGTGATAGTGGCAGTCGGGGGCCAGAAGTGTCGTGCGACGTAAAGGATCTTGGGAACGGCGATGGATCGGGCGAGATGCGCTCTCTGTTCGACCGTGTGAGTCTTCTCACGGGCTAGAGAAAGACGGGACCAGATCGCCATAATAAATCGTTCCCAGTTCGATGCCGTCTTGTCGCCTTGTCCAACTTGCACCCCAAGGTATCTGCACTGCTCATTCGGCCCGAGCAAAGTAAGCCCATGAGTTTCGAATTTTCGGTCTGGGTCTGTGGGCGGAGCACAGCCACAATGTACTTGGCGTGGTTGATGGCTATACCGGACACTTGGGCGAAAACGTCCAGGATCTCTAGCACCCGCGGGATGTCACCACTCTCGCGCAGGTACACTGACGTGTCGTCCGCATAGCCAGACACGGTTATCTTCTCCGATCTACCACCGGCACATAGCGCGATCCCGTCGATGTCATTGCGTTCATTGATCACCTTGTACAGGCTGTCGAGCGCAAGGATGAGCAGAAGCGGAGCCATCGGGCACCCTTGTTGTATCCCGCACAACACGTTACGCCGCCGTGAGATGAAGCCATTCACGATGAACCGACAGGTCGTGTTCTTGTGGAGCACGGCAACCATGTTCACAAACTTCCGCGAGAATCCGAGCCACTTAAGAACAGCGAGTAGGAACGGTCTTTGGATCCAGTCGTAAGCCTTCGAGAAGTCGAGCAGGAGCGCAAGCGCTCCACGCATCGTCTCGTCAGTCGTTGCTGCGATCTTGGCTGCTGCGATCTTGGCTGCTGCGTAGATTTCTAGGGCCCTTTCGATCGCACGACCAGGTACAAAGCCGACTTGCGCGCTGTCGATTGTCCCAGACAGTAGCGTACGGCGTCTTGAAGCGAGGATGTTCGTGAACAGCTTGTAATCGCTGTTTAGAAGAGCGATTGGCCTGTGGTCCAGCGGCAGGGCCACGGAAGCTGGCTTTTTGAGGCACTGGATGTTGTATTCTCCGAAAGAAGCCGGCACTACGCCGCATTCGAGCCACCGCGTGAAAAGCAGCGCAAGTATCGGTGCGAGCGACAATGAATTATCGCGATAGAAGGTGTTGCCGAGTTTGTCAGTCCCGGCGGCCTTACCGCGCTTCAGCTTATTCATAGCAGAGGCAACGACGTCCGGACTGATTGGCGCGATAACTGCCATGTCGTCCAGACCGTGCTGTAGCAACTCTCCACTCAGGAAGGCAGCAGTCTCGTTGGGGGGAGTCGTATCGCCGTTGAATGATTCTCTCCCAGCCGTCCGCCATCTCGTCCACAAGCTCTCGCGAGCGGTTCGGCCCGTACGACGCCGCCCCGCCCAGCGATAAGATCGTGTTGTCTTGAAACTTCGTGGAAACCCGAGCGAAAAAACGGCGCGACGACTGTGCCGGACAGTACGTGTGCTGTCGGAGCAGGTGCTCGCATTTATCTCGCTGCCACCTGAGTTGGAATTCGGCATTTCGAGCCCTGGTAACTTCCGGCGTAGTCACGTCGTCAGCTCTGTCGTGGGTCTCGTCTATTTCATGCTCACTGATGCGGGCTTCTCGCGTGGATAGCGCTTCACTCTGCTGAATAGGAGATTGTGTCGCCGATTGCTCTGCATTGAGGCGGCGGTGAAGTCTGCGCAGCCGTTGTCGATAGCTCCGAGTCATGCAGCATTCGACGCAACGATCCTCAATCAAGATCTCCTTGCGCAGCCCAGCCTTCCAGATGTCCCATCAGTTCGCGAGCCGGTGCTCTGTCGCCCTGTCTGCGTGTTCTATGTCGTGTTACCCTTCTATTTCTCGTGTCGCTCCGTCAAGTGCTCGGCTATTACCAGCGCGACTGTCTTCTCTTCACTCGCGGTTACCGGGTAGACTCGGCGAGGCTTCCGCACCGGAACAGTCTGTGAAGGTGCGCCGACTCGAATCGTCACCCCATTGTGATCAGACGTAGTTCCTGGGACGGACTGCTCGATGTCTCAAACCCAGTCCTCGTGTGATGTACTGATGTACCACCGATCGAGACGGGAGCTTTCTCTGGTACCGTCGGGCAGGTGGTAGAAGTACGTGTCCGCTCGGGCGTGGAACTCGTAGTGTCCGCGTTCTTCTTCCATTCGCTCAATCTCATCGTCAAAGACGTCGACCAAACTCGTGCACGTCAGCAGGTGCCGGAGATCGGGCGAATCGTGTTGACTCCCCGAAATATCGTATGAGCGGTCGATCCTTGCGTGGAGCGTGCAGTTAAAGTCGCCGCCAAGTAGGACCGGACCTGTATGTTGGGCGAGGATCGAAGTGAGCATCTCGAACAGCGCATCGTGCTCGTGTTTGGCTGTTGGCGCATATACATTAGCGATGACAAAGTCGCTGCCGTGGTGCTCGACCCGAGCTGAAAGCCAGTTCTCCGTCCAGAGTTCCTTTATCCACGGCTCAAGCGCAGTGACGGTAGAGTACGGATTGAGGAGAAGAGCGACACCCCCCGTCGAATTTCTGATTCAGTCCACATCTTCATCCCGCGCTTCTCCTCAGCCTTGAAACCCCATACCGCGCAGTATAACTCGTTCATCTTGGTTGCTTCCCCTTCTAGGACTCGCGTCTCTTGGAGGAGAACAATTTCCACCGTCCACGATCTTCCCGCTTCCTGACGTGCGAAAACCACTCCATGCACCGTGTCGGGTCTTTCGGCTGTCCCGCAACGTTCTGCGTGTGGATACCAATGGTGTTCTTGAGTGGTCTAGCCCTGGGGTCCTAAAAACCCCTTGTCGTGTGCGAGCCGCGGTTCGCCACCATCCGCACCGGTGTCTGTCCCGCCGCAGCTTGAAGAGCGCCCGAGGCTCCCTTAGATCCGACGGGGTGGCGCCTGGCCCTCGTTTGTGATGAGATCAAGGACAGGCAGCCAGTCAGCTGGACTGTGCTGAGAATACCTTCGATGGCTGCGCGCACGGCGTCGGAGGTGAAATATAGCGACGCCTTTGTTTGCGGCATTACTACGGCAGTCTTTGTATTCGCAGACGCGAGGTTGGGCAGGAACACGCAGATGGCGTTGAGTGCTCTCAACTCGTCGATGTCCACTGGCTGAACGACTGTTGCGCAGAGCAGTTTCCTGTCATGCTTTAGCACAAGATCTCACTTTTCTATCGAGTCTGTCGTTCTCCACCTGGTCTTGCCCTTCTGGACGCCCGCCACAGCTGCCCATCGTGTGCAGAGTTCGAGGATCTTCGCTGAGAGGTTGCAATCTGCGGCGTACTTACGAATGATACTAAGCTGCGCTTCGTTGTTGATCGCGTGGACGAAGTTCATCATTGATTCCCGAGGCATTCCTTGGAGGAACTCGATAGGATGCGGGAGCGCCGTGACAAGGTTTGTGAGCTCGGTTGTACAGTCCATGATCCACAGATCTAGGCCCTTTCTGGCAGTCGGTAGTGCGGCGGGTAGTTGTACGTGGCGCTTTAGCGTAGTAACCCACCTCAGGATCGCTGACGAGTTTTCCGCCTTGGGGTCTGAGTGAGGTGCCTTGGCGGTGGATTTGCCCGCTGGATTGGCAAGTGAGATGATGGTTGGCTTGGCGGCCGCATTTTCTGCGGCTGCGTTTACTGTTCCCGGTGCACCTGGCGGTGATTTGCAGACGCGAGACTCCTTCATTGTTCTTTCGTGAGAGCAGTCTCCTCGCTGTGCGGTTTGCGCTTCATGGAAGGCGTCCACATCCTCTGAAACGGAGTAATCGCAAGACGAAGGTTGTCTTTAGCCCTTCCCGCATCCTGCGGCTGTTCTTGGTCAAAGTTAGCGGCAAGAGCTCGAGGGATGATAACCGGTCTGTTGTCTACGGTGTCGTGTTCGTCATCACAGTCTGATCCGTTTGACCACTCCCCGTATTTCCCGAGATCTTCGATTCGCATCGTGTCATCAAGGCCGCTAACCGATTCCATCAGCGTGCCCTCGGGCTCCTCATCATCGCAGGTGCTTATTCCTGCTCGTCGTTGCCTTCGATCGATCGTCGGTGGATCGACACCGTTAGACGTGCTGGTGCCCTCGCCATCCGCCGTGCGTTTTTCTGCACTGTTCGGCGTGGCGGCACCTTTACCGTTCGGCGTGCTGTCACCCGCACCACGTAGCGTGCTGTCCCTCACGCTGTTCGACACACTTCCGCCAGCGTACTCTGCTGTCGCCGAGCCGTCTTTAGCCGCAATCCCGGGGCACTTCTGGCAGGCGTTGATGGTGCGGGGTTGTTTGGCTTACTCTATGAGGTTCTCTGTTGCCCATATCGAAGTGAACGGATCTGTAGGTTCACTGCTGCCTTCGCCTGGGCCTTGCCTTCGCCACTTGCTATCGTTCGCTCTCGGCAACAGCAAGCTCTCGCCGCACCCCGACATTGCGGAGCCGTGCCGCCTCGCCGGCAGCTCGGGCCATCACATTGGACTTGCTCTGGGCCGCCTCGTGCGCTTTCGCCGCCTTTTCATCGAGCAATCTTTGGTTCACCTCCGGTGCGAGCCTCTCGCGAAGCGATTTCAAGCGCTTGGCATCGACGATCTCGGCCACCAGTAGGTCTGGCGTCGCAATCTGCTCGACCGTTACGTCACGGGTAAAAGCTGCCGCAGAAGCCACCGGTTGCGTGACCTTGCAGTCCTTACGGAAATGTTTTAAGCTCAAACACACTATGCACAGGACCGGTGGCTGTTTCGCGGGTGATGTACCCCTACTTCCACCACTGTACCAGCACTGGTGATGCGTAGCATGCGCGTCCGCAGCATCCCCGCGGGGAACTCGGTGGAGGAGAAAGTGACTGCCCACCTGTGCAGTCCAAACGTTTCCTCGGCTCCCTGTTCTATTGACTCGATTGAGACGATCGGCGTTGTTGTGGCAACATCCAACAACCTGCGTACCAGCGCTGGATCGGAGTTGCTCATGCCGAGCACATGGACGCTGTAGAGCAGCGCATGCGAGAGCGTATCGTACCCAGTCGGTTGGACTCCAGTGTACAGCGTCTCTGTCTCGCGAAGTATGAGCGTATCTTTTCCAATCTGAAAAACCGCGTCCTTCCACGCTGCTTGGGCTGTTGGCTGGACGAAAACAAACTCAGCTACTTAAGAAAGCGACGAGCATTCAACTCGGTGCGCCGTATAGAAGTTTCCCTGAACACACGCGATGTCCTCGTCGGAATTCGCAGCCGCCAGAAGTGTCCGGCAGAGCTGCAGCTTGGCGCCTGCAGCCGGTAGCAAGAACCCGACAGGAAGACACGCATACAATCGCGGGCAGAGCCTCTTGCGGAAGTACGAGATGAGCTCATCTCTCTCAGCACCGACGTGTGTCTCTGTGAGAAACTTCGGCGGCTCCGAGAGTAAGATCTTCCCCCCAAGCCACGCCATGAGCGTACGTTCTTCAACGAGCGTCATCTCACGTTGAGAGCCGTCCATTCGGTAGCGGTACTTGTTCCGGGCGCATTTGTACAAGAGTCGGTGCTCGCTATCGTTGGCCTCCGAGCTGTGCGGGGTCCACGACGCCGCATCCGTAGCTGCGGCTGTCTCACGCCGTTGATTGCCGCGCGATGCGCTCCTTCAGCTTCGCCAGGCTGGCACCCATGCTCCGGCTGACGCCGGTTTTGGCGGCGAGTCAGCCGCCGTCGCGCTTGACTTTTTTCGCTCGGTTCGCGCGTCCTCGTCACCATTCGATGACGTAGGCGCCGATGTCGGCGGTGATCCAGTCGCTGCCTTCGTCGCAGGACCTCACTCGTGGAGCCCTCGTCCTTGCATGCTTGTGCTCTTCCCGAGCGCGTGCATGTGCGTGGTGACAGCTGTTGTAAGCCAGTGGTACCCTTCCAGAAGTACCAGCCAGTCAGGTCGACGCTTGAGCAGTTGGCCGCTTTTTTGTAAGTGAAACTGGACGGGACAGCGAGGAAAACATAGGTGTATATACTGATTGGGTCCCAGGTCTTCGCCCCGGTGGAAGTAGATCGAGAGCGATCTGCTATCGAGGGACAAATTTGACCCCCGTTATTTGACACGCTGTTCAGAAGGAATGCGCTTAGGGGTCCACAAGCAACTTTGGGATCGCTGCCAGACTGGGCTCGATCAAAAAACACGTGAGACATAAAAAATCGATCTCTTGACACACTTTTTCTATCTGGGATCTCTTGGAGTGGTACGTGGCTTAGCAGGCTTAACGACGAAGAACTTGTCTGAATATTCATCGAACGATCCAATATGACCGACCAGCTGGTTCGATCTATTTTTCCGCTGGTCAACCAAACTAGAAAGATTGCGAATGCCTTTCTGATCTGATGAGGTCCCTTTTTAAGCTCCTCAATAGTCGCATCTGACTGGATTAAAGGGATCTTCAAGTCCTTCGGCTTACAGATTCAAATATGTTCCTGATTCTGGAATCTACGAAATTGGGAGTCAGCACGAGCAAGACCTAGTTGGTTTCCGTCAATCGGCTTCATGCAGTGCCTCCGTGAAGCTTTCAGTGCTTTTCGGTCACTTTGTGCCTGAGAAACGTGTGGTTAAGCAGGAATTCGCACCCCCGAGTAAGATACCCGTGACGGCTTTGGTAGCGATGACGAGCCAACATTGATCCTTCTATTGGATTCGATCTTCTCTGATCATGAATGACTACCACCATGACCTTCTAAAGATTTGCAATCAAGCGAACTAGAAATACTAAGGGTTGAACAACATATATTTGCGAAAACAATTTAAGATATAGGTACATCGGATTGATCGTCTTCAATTGTTGCACGCATTGAGACAACTAGATCGGTGCCATATTGAGTTGGTCAAAATCCTTCTCTAGTTTAGGATCTTATTGCACAATTGCCTGCGGATCAAGCTGTTTGGCTACGTAAAAAGGGTAAACCTTCGCCGGATCGGCCTGATCGTCCTCACCGATCAGCCGTCGTGATCCTTTCGAGATTTCGCATGTTTTTCTCAGTTTGGTTCTGCTATCGGGACAAGAGACCGATGTGGTCGTTGTGATCATCTCGAATCTTTTCTCGTTGATCAACTTCTCTACCCCATCTTTCTCAGGACGGATGTTATCCGTCTGTGCGATGTACCGATCAAGGACCGGTTCGTTTGTTCTTCCCGTGCGTTATCTCAGTCACTGATCCAAATCTAGTCGCCCCTTCCCCCGGCTTATTTTGGAGGTCTCGGAGCTGACAGTGTCATTCCTTCTTATTTTTGAGTACACACTAGGTGTAATTATACTGGCCAGTGCATAGTGCTGCTAGCGGTTGTAGTTCTTGCACCAACTGTCGGATCAGAGCTGATGGTCTCACTGGTATGTCTGACGTTCCGAGTATATCCACCGATAGTATACCTTCCGTCAACAGCACCCCGCCCGGTATGCGCATAACAGATGTTTTCTACAATACGTGACAGCTCAACAAGTGCCAATACGCACTTTTTCATCTTTTCAACGTAATTTACGTTTACGCATGTAAATTACATAATCACCAAATTTACATGTAAAGAACCATCCATAGTGCTGTATGGAAGCAAATCATCTTGCAATCGATTTCGATTCACGCTCACGCGTAGGAGCTCTGCAAATTATTTGTGTTTCTTTTGTGCTTGATTGTTTAAATAATCACTCAACAGACGAGTCGCTTCATCTCTTTCGTACTTTTTGTACAAGTGGCAAATCAGATTCATTGCAACGGATGGTCTTTGCATTACGGACGGTTTCGTCTCGTAAGCAGGTCTACGTGATAGCGCATCCGCTACCACGTTTGATCTTCCCGGTTTGTACTCAAAACGTGATTTCGTCTTCTGCAAAGACAGACAACCATCTATCCATTCTTTGGGGAAGAGGGGGTGCGTTTACTTCCGTGTGTAAAGACGCATGGTCGGTATAAACACAAGGGGTCTATCTCCTAATAGATATATCCAAAATTTTGCGTGCTTCGCTGGACAGTTGCGCTCAGCTGGACGCAGTTAACGCGATTGATAAAATATGACGCAATCATAATCATCGTGATCATGTTGAATGAGTGGCCAACCGATTGCAAATCGCGCGCGACGCAAACACGTGAAACGAGCGACTATAATCGGCTATCGCTAGCACCGGTACTTCTTTGCGTGAATGCGTCCAAAGCTTCCTGATATTGGGTATCTCAATATCATTCAACGTTCTTCTTACCCAGGCGTATTCTTCCTCCGTAATTGCATGAATATTTACGCAACGTAGCTACCCCGACGAACTTATGAAGTTCCTATGTTTTTCAACAAAGTCCAATCAACTATCACCCTGCTCTCCTTTGCGATCAGGGCAAGTTCCCTTCCTTGCCGACAAAACAGCTACGACGTGGTCTCTCAGATGCACCAAAGATGCATGCCCTTGTTAGTCTCCATCAAGCCACTTGCACCAGAGCGTTTCGTTGGCACGTGTTGCCGTCAGTCAGTTCGTGCCCACCACTACTGGGCTGCAAATACCGGTATCATGTGCGGTCTTTTTCTCCCGGGCGGTTTCTCCCCCTTTCAAAACCAAGAAGCGATTAGAGAGGTAGCAAGAGTGATGGCCTCCACTTTGTCCAAGCGCGAGTCACCGGGCGCCGCGTCGTCGGCGTCGCCGCCGCCGTCAAAAGCGCGTCGAGCGTCCGCCGCGAGCGGCAACGGCAACTTGACGAACTACCAGCGGAAACTCATTTGCGAGTTCTATCGCAAGAGCGGGGGCGTCATGTCCCAGAAAGACTTGGCGCAGTGGACCAAGCACGAGTTTAACCTCAAGAAGACGCCGGCGCAGTCGACGATCTCGGGCATTCTCCGGCGCCAGCACGAGTTTATCAACATGAGCTCGCTCGAGCTCGGGATCAAGAAGCGCCGCGTTGTGCAGCACCCGCAACTCGACAGTGCGCTCGCGAATTGGGTCATTCAGATGGCCGGGCGCGGCCACGCCGTGCAGGGCGACTTGACGAAAGAAAAGGCCAAGGAGTTTGCTGCCATGCTGGAGATTCCCGAGAAGGACCAGCCCGAGTTCTCGAACGGCTGGCTCCATTCGTTCCAGCTGCGGCATAACTTTAGTTTCCGGAAATTCAATGCCGAGCAGAGTCAACCGAGTGCGCCGCACGGACGGGCAGTGGGGGGGGCCCTGACGCCCACTGACGCGGCGCGACGCTCGCCGCGCGTGCTCTACTGGAGCTCGCTCGACGATCTCATGCGCGAGACGGACAAGTACGCACTGCGCGACGTGTTTGCCGTGGACGAGACGCCCGTGCTCTATACCATGCCGCCGGTCCAAAATGCGCTCGAAGCGAGTCGCCTGCCATGTAAGAAACGCTTTGTCGTGTCGCTGGGGGCGAACGCCGACGGCTCGGAGAAACTCCAGCCCCTCTTTGTCTCGCATCATGACCACCCCAAGTGTTTTCGCAAAAAGAGCGCCGAGCAGCATGGCTTGCACTACTTTAGCAACCAAAAGGCGTGGATGACGGGCGTGATTTTCTCGCGCTGGCTCCAGCGCTTGGACTTTGCCATGGCCAATCAGAAACGCCACATTCTCCTCTTTCTCAACGACTTGCCGTCCCACGTCGTGGCGCACTTGGAGCTCACGCACGTTGTGGTGTTTCTCTTGACACCCGCGGTCATGCAAATGCTGAATCCCATCACGTCCCGCGTCGTCCTCACGTTTAAGAAACGATTTCGACGCTACCACTTGCGCTACGCCATGAATCGCGCGGACAAGAAGAGCGCCATGTTTGACGTGGATGTCTTGCAAGCCATGAAATGGGCCGTGGCGAGCTGGGACGAGATCTCGAGCGACACGATCAAGCGGGCGTGGGTGCCGACGCAACTTGTACGCACGCGGGTCGAGCTGGACGACCACGACCTGTTGCACGACGAGGAGGAGACGCTCTTGGATACAGAGTTGGACCACTTGATGCTCTTTCTCCGCCTCGCGAACCCGATTCCCATGATTGAGTACTTGAACGACGAGACGCTGTCGGACTATCCCGTGCATGAAGATAAATTTGACGTCGTCTCGAACGTCTGTGAAGTGGACGAAGATGAAGTGGACGACACGATGGACGAGAGTCCGAGTCAGACGCTGTCGTTGCAAGAGAAACTCAAGGCTTTTCGGGATGTCTTGCACGTCTTGAAGGATCGGAACGATGCCGATGATAGTGCATTGAATGCGATTCGACGAGTGCAAGATGCGATTCGATTGGAAGGACAGAAAGAAGCCATGCAAGCGTTGAGTCACACGCAAGGGGACACCAAGCATTTGTACGATTGGACGTCACCAGCTGATCGTACATGTACGACGCCGTCGGTCCCGTCCTTGGACGTCGAGACGGCCCAGAAGATGGATACGTCATCCTTGTTAGATCCATCCGAGAACTCGGCGCTGTCGGCAGCGTCAGCGTCCTTAGCGGAAGGAGCGACGGATCATACCGTGAGTGGCATCATGGACGATGCGACGGACCACGAGGCGCGTACGCACATGGAATCGGGGTTTCACGCTGTGATTTAAGTGCTTCGTCTTGGAGAGTGCTTGACGACGACGAGAGACGGACGAGATGAGCGTTCGGGTCCTGTACTAACTAGCTTGATGCACGCGGATTGCGTTTGGTCGTCCACGTTGTCGTCGCTTTGTTGCTGGAAAGTGTCCGACGAGTTATTTTGAATGAACGTGCATCTTGTATGCATCCACTTGTTTGTGTTTTTTTCACTTAGGATGGCGAGTGTGGACCACACTAGATTGGGTCTCGCTTCCTCCCCACACACACACATCGTCGTCTCATGACGGGGCAAGACGTGGTCGTCCTGTATTACAAATATGTACGCCTATGCGAGCGAGAGGACGAGTTGCAAGCGTTTGCCGAGGCGCAGGAAGCACTGTGCAACTCATTAAACCTCACGGGTCGTGTGCGTCTTGCGTTTGAAGGAATCAACGGGACCTTAGGAGGGTCCCCGACTAGTGTCCAACGGTACATTGACACGATGAGGACGCAGTACTCGCTGTTTACCGATGTGGATTGGAAAGTCAGTGCCTCGCACGTAAAGCCGTTTCGCGCGTTACAAGTGCGGGTTGGGCGTGAGATTGTCGCGTTGGAGTTACCTCCGACAGTCTCGGATGTAACCCAACGCGGTACCCACTTAAGTCCGCATGCATTTCGAGAGGCTCAAGTCCTTGCTGCGCCCGACTCGATTGCACTCCTTGATGTCCGCAATGCGTACGAATATCAAGTCGGACACTTTCGGGGCGCGTTGAATCCCAAGACGCGACGGTTTGGCCAATTGCCACACTGGATTCACACGCACTTGCCGCTCTTGCAAGGGAAAGCCAAAGTGCTCTTGTACTGTACCGGTGGCATTCGGTGTGAAAAAGCATCGGCGTATTTAACGTACCTCGGACTTACGAACGTGTATCAATTACAAGGCGGCATTCATCGCTACTTGGAGGCGTTTCCCGATGGCGGCGGCCTCTTTGAAGGGCAAAACTTTGTCTTTGATGAACGCGTGACCATGCAAAGCGACACGCAGGCCATGACGGGGCACTGTACGACGTGTGAGCAACCGCATGAGACGCTCGAAGGGCTCCGATGTGCCTACTGTCGGATGCACGTGTTTCGGTGTGACGCGTGTCGTCTCGAGGCAACGCGTCGGGGCGACACGGACGCGGACGTGTTTTGTCACGACCACGTCGCCCTCGTGGCGGGGTCCCTAGACGACCTCCACGACCGCGTCCACGTGTTGGAAGAAACGATCGCACAAGAGCAAGGACGGAGCAAGAAAGGACGTCGACGGTCCTTACGCAAGCAAGTGGACACGGTCAAGCACCGGGTCCGTCGGCTCACGCAGCAACGACAGGGGACCGACCCAGTTAGACCGATAGAGTAGGATCCGACCGGTCTCTCTATCTATCTATATAGGTTGAACGCATCTTGTAGAACGCATCTCACCTAGCGTAGAAAACGTTGGGCAAAGAACTTCCAATGCCGCTTTGCCCCTAATTAAGGGTCCCGTCGGAGAGCGCGTACCTGGACACACGTCAAGTCTCCACCCCCGTTCGCGATGAAGGATCACTTAGTGGCCAATCGACCGTCGCTCGCGAAATGTTACGGGTGGCCAGATACAAGAAGATACGCCAAGGATCGATCAATGAAATGCGGATCAGACGTATATCTGGAGCTGTATATGAGTGGCAGGTACAAGCCATTGAAGAGAGCAGTCACGTACGGCGCATCATCATTGAATGGATGTACTGGATTATTGTTTGCTCGCCGAGGTTGGACGTGGTGTAATGGGGTGCCATTACATAATTGATATTCAAGTTAGAATATCACAGTTGAATTTCAGACGCGTTGTCTGAAATTCAAATAACAGATTATAAGTTATTATAATCTACGAAGGAAAAGTCGATTCGGTATAAATACCGAATCATGCAGGTTAACTAATAGTACAGTTAGTTTAATACTTGATATTATTATATTAGTTAGGTAATTACTATACTGTTAGCCGCTAACCACCCATTTAATAAACACTCTTAATTTTGCGTTCTCAAGCTTAAGCGAATATTCTATTTGCTTTTAATATAGGATTAGTTGTCATCAACTAATCCTGTGGTGGAGTCAAGTTCGAAATCGAATACATTTGTATCGACAACCT
>CM047586.1:11108584-11126365 GCA_026184515.1 Peronosclerospora sorghi | reverse complement strand
ATCTTCGCTCCGATAGTTAACTAGCGGAACGGAACTGTGGTCGTTAACATGGACCACAAAGTGCTACCAGGTGTAACAGGACTGATCCTGTTACAGGCTTACACTGTGTTGTGCGAGGAAGCGCGCAATACAAGAGGGGTAGGATTAGTTGATGACAACTAATCCTATACTAAAAGTAAATATATATAATTACTTGTTGGTTAGAACGCAAAATTAAGAGTGTTTATTAAATGGGTGGTTAGCGGTTAATAGTATAGTAATTACCTAACTAATATAATAATATCAAATATTAAACTAACTGTAATATTAGTTAACCTGCATGATTCGGTATTTATACCGAATCGACTTTTCCTTCGTAGATTATAATAACTTATAATCTATTATTTGAATTTCAGACAACGCGTCTGAAATTCAACTGTGATATTCTAACTTGAATATCAATTATGTAATGGCACCCCATTACACTTTGCCTCCAGTGCATTAAGGAAGAACCAAAAGCACACCACATCGTAGGGGCAGGCGAAGTTGAAGATGAGCGAAGTCCCAACCCAGACGACGATACGACCCTTTACATGTATATACATAAATATCGAGTAGCTTATAGTGGTTAACACTAAATAGACACTCTGAATAATAATAGTATTTCTGGCCAACAAGGCGTCACAAAATATATAGCAAATCATATTTTGGCCTCATGGGAAATTTACAGTAAAAATTATAAGAGTTGAAGAGTTGGAGCGATCCTACACTACTTATTCGTACCTAATCATAGGTTACAAAGACTCCGAAGTACACTACCTTATCTCTTAAAAGTACAAAATTATCAATGCTATAAATGAAATATACGTATACCGGCTTTTTGGTACAAACTTTACTATCGAATATTTCCAGCACACTTTGTGCTCACCTTCTTCGGTACCAACTAATAACGATAGAGAGACGATGAGAGGTGATGTGGCCAGTCACTAAGAATAACACTGTAGAGATCGCGCTAAGCTCCGACTTTGCCGTTTGTTTCCGTGATAAAAGTAGAACGAAACATGAAAGCAATTACTGGTAGTGGTATAGAAAATCAAGACATGAAGATGCAATGATAGGCAGCAGCTACCTACGATGGATCGACTGAAAAGTTTGCTACGAATGATGAGAATCCCGCCGTCCTGGGAGTGTACCAGCATTTTCTCTCGCCGATTTTTCAAACTCGTCCCTGTAGAGCTTCCACCTTTCATATAGTGGGGAGTCTTCTATGGCTTGGTCACGGCTCAAGATCCATTTAAACTGAGCTGGCTTCACCTTGTTCTCCAAACAGTATTGATATAGCTCGTCGAGCAGCTGGAAGGTCCTGTCACTACCGAAATGGCTAAAGAAAATGGTGACGAGCGATGCTTTGTACTCGGAATGCACTCGACTATATCTTTTCATGTAAGCGAGCCATGCTGGGAACCACGGATTCTGTACAATGCTCTCCCCGTTCTTCTTACCAAGTCTCATGACCACAAACATGTCTTCGGGGGAGATAACGTTTCGTTGCAAATAATAAAATGCAATCGCATCTCTCGTCGTGCGGGCTGTGCTTCCTTGGCGAGGGGTCAATTGCGAGAGCAGTTTCTTCTTCAACTGCGGGTTCCGCTCGAGTTCCACATCCACGTACTTAAGCCACGTCGCAAGCGCTTGGCGATGAAAGCTGTCGCGGGGTGAGGACGCAAGGTTTAGTAGCTCGAACACTTTTTCCCCCGAAAGTTTATAATTCAGCCAATAGTCGCGCCGCAAAGCGCGCTCCAACGATCTGGCCACGCTTGGGTTGGTGGCATGAATCGCTACCGCCACAAACTCATTTCCGAGTCTCGGGACGAGAGTATCGACCAGTACTGCTTTCCTACGGGGGAACTTGTGCATGTAATTTTCCAACAGCTTTGCACACACGTCGATCAAGTAGCGTTCAGAACGCACATCTATGTTCGAAGAAAGCCCTAGCAAAGGGAGGACCGTAGTCAGCCCTTTGGTCTCGATCAATTGCGTCATGAGTTCATCCATGAGATTAGTCGCCACCACCTTCTTGACGTGAGCGTCTTCCCACGTTGCGCCGTAGGCATACTTCATTAGATCAGCTACGTCGTGGTGATCTCTTAGGATAGTGAGTATCGACTTCCTCGTGGTGGGATTCTCCTGGTTGAAATCGCGCACATGCTCTAGCCACTCGAGAAAGTGATCGCTCTGGAACAAATTCTTGCTTCTCTTATCAAGTCCCAAGCTGGTGAAAGCTTTTGCCGGGTCTTCTATTTCTTTCAGCCAATGCTTGACTTCATCAGCTGGTACCTTCTTGGAGAAGATTGTACCAAGAGTATTCACAATTCTAACCGTGAGTCCCTTGAACTGGTCACGAACGCCACTGCCACTCGCTCGTAAGACTCGAGCGCTCGAGATACGAACAGTAGGGCTATTGCTACATTTATTTCGATTGCCAGCTTCAGGTACGAGGGCGTTCGAGGTTGCGACCGACAATTCCGAGCACCATGGTGAGAGTGCGAGGACGAAAAGTACAGGACAGACACGCATGTGACAAGGACTAGAGACGTGGGAGGAGAAATGTGAAATGAGGTGGTGAGAGAGGCATGTAGGTATCTCTATTGTATCCATGGGACATTTTAATGAGCAGATAGAAAACACGTGGCATTCATAAAAGCTAACAGAATCATGCAGCAAATTCATGGTGCAGGCACATGCCCTATGTTCTCATATATTGCTTTAAGTGACCTCATGCAAGATCAGATTTCTGATCAGGTCGGAGGATTTTCATCCAATCAGGGCGATGATTATGGCACCGTCCATGGTGCAAACTAGGATTTGTTGTCCGATTTTTCCTTTTTTGAGCCAGGCTTTCAAACTGGGACATGTACAGGCCTATTTATTTAGTGTCCGAACACTAAATACCCTAAATAGCTTATTTAGTGCTCGCACTGGACCGTTATTTAGTGACCCGACATTATTATAGGGAATTGCTACCACACTGTCATACCTTGAATGATATTTAAAAAGCTAGCCAAAGACAACGACTGAGTAAGTAGGCTGACAGGAGCAGCTACCTTGTGGATTACCAAGGGAACTCGCGAACGGAGCCAACCACGCATCCTGCGCTTCTTACGTATTCTTATAATCGAAACTTAGGACATAATCAGGTACTAGAATATTCTGACATCTACTATAAAACATCGAAGGGTATAAATTGCATGGTCGAGCATAGGCTCCGTAATAATCGTATAACTCGAGTCCATATAAATAGAAATCTCCCCATGTTGTCTAGCGCACAAGTTTCAACACAAAATCTTGCGAATAGAATGGGGTCTCGTATGCTATAGGCGTCGGACACGTGAAATGGATACTTAAATGCGGTCCATAATGAATTTCACCAATTAACCAACGTCAAACAAAGCGTGAGCTCGTGTCTAACGTTCGAGGAACTATAGATCGACCGATACCCACGCACGAGTTTGTTCTTTTCCCCTCTGTTGTTCTTTCGCAATTATCTAAAAACTTGAATGACTCTCAATAGCGTAAAAAACTGTGAAATTATAGCTATATTTGGAAATATTATACCCTAAAAGGAACAACTCGTCGACCAAGAAAAAGTCCAGATTTGGGGGTGTCAGATATTGTATTTCCTGGCAAAGTTATCCTATTTTGGGTGGATTTTTTGTAAAAAAACAAAAGTTTGTTACACTTCCCCGTTATTCCCCCTTTCAGAATTTGACAAACCACCAAATAACTTCAGCCAGAGCGCGTGTTTGGTTTAGAGCTGGGATCGGGCTGTCGCTTGAGGTGAAGAGTAAAACAAAGCGGTGGAGCACGCGTCTGCGTTGTAACAGCCGTGGTCTGATGTGCAGAGCGTGGAGGTGCGGTGTGCGTGGTGTTGCGGGCGTGCTGTGAGGGGTGTTCGGGGTGTTCGGGGTGTGGCGGGGCGTGGTGTGGCGGGGCGTGGTGGTGTTAGGGGTGTGGCGGGGCGTGGTGGTGTTAGGGGTGTGGCGGGGCTTGGTGGTGTGTGGCGGCGGGGCGTGGAGTTGTGCAGGTGCGGGGCGTGAAAACCCCGCTTTCACGGACGGGATTAGAGCGTTTTCCTATCACCCACCTCAGGAGGTGGGTGACAAGAGTTATTTGTATAAATAACTGGGTTTTTACGGTTTTGTTTTCCCAGGAATACCTCTTAGTTGTTACATTAAAAACCTCCAATTCTGATACCCACTATTATATTGTAGGGAAAATTTCATGCATGCCCTCGCTTTATGCGGAAATAACATGCATGTCCCTGATTTTATGAAAAATTACATCCATGCCCCTGCGACAGATTAATGAGCTGGATCGACGAGTCGCTTTTGCTTCGGCGGCGAGTCGTTCCTCTTAGGGTACAATACTTCCAAATATAGCTATAATTTCACATCCACTTCGGTCAAGTGAAGCGGAATGTCCGACGTACATAGTAGTTTTTGAATATACGCGTGCTTGTATCGATTGGTTTTAAATGTCTCAATGACTGGGTATTCACTAAACTAAAGAGGTGGCTCGTTAGATATTCACATAAGTATCACCTTGACGCACTAAGCACTAACATGACTAGGACGACGTCTGTACCCGGTGCGTATACGCACGGTGCGGCTAGCGCACAGAGGAAGACTTTCCTTAAAGCGGCGTTCGCCGCTACTTAGCCGATACGCCCTTATAATGGTCTTAGTAGGAGAGAGCTCTCCTACTCGGGGCCAAGATTCCCGGGTTGGTTTACTGAGCCTTTGCTAGTGCCTTAACGGCAAGGCCCCCTTACTAAGGGTGTAGCTAAAGGGAGGGCTCCTTTACGCTACCGCACTCACTACACGCGCTACCGGTCGAGGTCGTGCGTCTGTAAGATAGAGTGAAATGTAAACTGAATGTATATTTAATATATAATTAGCCTAAATAAATTTAAACTAATATAAACTATATGTAATACTAAGTAGAACTTACCAAATTCGTACCTAGCTAAAGTGTAGTGTACACCACCTGTGTACCGACACGTCGATGGCTGACACGCCACCCCCAAGGGCTCCTGCCCTGATTGGTTAAAATAACCAATGGTTCAAAACCTTTCGAACCGGTCAATACTGACCCCAACCGTAGTGTACTCGCGTACACCACCTACAAGATGTGACTCGAATGTAACCCTGTTACATCCTCCCCCATCAAGACTATTGCTTACGCAATAAACAAAATTTTGTTGGAGAACTCCAACGCCAGTACCTCTGGCGATCCATGAACACCTTCAGTGGTGCTATGGAGTCTCCTCTAGAGGAGGTAGAATATTCCGAGAACTCGGAGGTGGATGCCCTTGGGGAGATCTCCCCAACGGCTGACCACTCCGACAGCGCCGAATGGTGGTGTCGGCAGCCTAATCCGTTCCCCACACGTGGGGAAAATGCACTAACTAGTGCTACACCCCTGCCCATGTCGGATGATACATCCGAATCGCCAAAGGTTATCGTCACCAATGAGCTGGACGCAGCTCAAGAAACCCAACTTGCCGCACAGGCACTAAGGGCTGCGTTACGTGCCCCAAACGCCCGTCACGGGCGGCCTATAATTTTGAAGGTCCTCGTGACCTTCCAAAGTGGTCTAGGCTTGTTGTAAGGACTGGTTTAGCATCCTACACCCCTGGCCCCGCGGCTGAACAGCCGTATCAATGCGAACGCCGTGAGAAACTCCGGCAACAACTGCTCACGCAAAAGCAGTTCACTAACGTCTCATACCGAGAACGTCTCGACAGGCAGGCATAGGGTGCCCCTGTTGAGAACCTCCGCGAGGTTCCCATCGTTCTTTCTCCGGGAGAGAGTGCTGATGATGCGGAGAAGAAGTTCCGAGCTTGGGCGGAAGGGGAGAATCCTCTCCCCAGCTTCAATGAATTGCACAACAGCTATTCCCGTCGTGACATTTGGGTGGAGAGGGCGTTGCGCCTGGAATTCGCCAGAGATAAAGCGATGGAGCTATTACGGGCTCCATATCGCACGCGCTACGCCAGCGCCCCTGTCTCCACCGCGGTTCCAGAGGACAGTGTGAGCGCCACATCTGCCTCCGGCGAACTCCCAATCACTGGGAGTGAAGCGGCTTCTCGTGCCCCTTTGGTCGTTGACCTGCGGCGGGATTCTCCCGCTCGAAAGCGTCAACGACGTCGCGGCAATCCTGCCGTAGGGGAGTCTCGAACTCCCACGAACTCTGTGAGTGTGGATAACCCTTCCACTTCACCAGATACTGGGTTTGACCCCGATGATGGCGTCGCGCCATCAGACGCTCCACATGATAGTGTGGATTACCTTCCGCATCGAGCATTGGAGGAGGAGGTCGCGCAATTGCGACGTTAGATTTGCGAGCGCTGTGATAGACACAGCCATCGCATCCATGATATCCACGAGGGACTCCGCGATTAGTGGTATGCCACTGAACGCTTCGAGAGGCGGCTTGACTCTCTCGAGACGACCGTTGCAGAGCTTCGTGGTCGCATTTTAGCCCTCTCGGGATTCCTCCGCCCTGCCGTGTCTTACGGCCCTTACGGCTATCCGCCTTTCCAACCTCTTCCAGGAGGGGGCCCACCTCCGGGTCCTGGTATGGCTTGAGCATACCCACATAGACGGTTGGATGCGTACACATCACCTTCGGGATGTCCAAGGTATACGATAAGCCCTTTCGGGCTAAGACCTTAAAAGTCCCCACAAACCTGGGGCGCAGTTTATTGCGCAACACGTTGGAAACTGCATGTGTAGGAAGATGTTTAGCGTTTAATAAGACACTTTCTCCTACTTTGTATACCTTTTCGTTACGCCGCCCCTTGCGGTCAGCTTGCTCCTTCTGCTTGTCTTGGATTTACGCCATGGCATCGCATACGTGTCGTAAGACACTAAGGCGCGTCGATAAAAACTTATCGATGTGCTTTCGCACCGATACAGGGCTGACATCGGGGACTCCTCCCCCCTCAAGCCCTGGGTCAAACACACGTGGCGTCAACGGAACCCTCGGATTCACTAATCCATTCACTTAAAACGGGGTAAACACCGTAGATGCATGTACCGAATTGTTGATAGCAAATTCAACCATCGGAAGCATCTCACTCCAACTCTTTGGAGAATCCGGACATAAATTCCGGAGAATATCCTCCACAACGCGATTAACGTGTTCCGTCTGACCGTCCGTCTGCGGGTGATCCGCAGTGGACATGAGGAGCTTGGTGCCTAACATCTTAAACAACGATCCCCAGAATTGTCCCGTAAAACGGGGATCCCGATCCGATACAACGGAATCGGGTAGACCATGTTGTCGAAAGACACGGTCTAGGAACACTTTTGCTGTTCCTTGTCCATCTATGGACTCTGTAACCGCCGCCAGGTGAGCCATCTTGCTCAAACGGTCTACAAAGACCAATATGCTGGTGTTCCCGGCCTTATCCTTCGGAAAACCGAAGATAAAATCCATTCTAATGGATTTCCAACACTCCGTTGGAACCGACAAGCTCGTCAAATGCGCGGCTGAACTTGCAGAGAGTTTAACCCTCTGACACGTCTCACAGGTGCGTACGTACGCACCGACACACTTATACATTTTGGGCCACCAATACAAAGCGATTAAAGCGCTGTAGTTCTTATCCCGACCTAAATGACCCCCGGTAGGAGCGTCATGTGCCTCAAAGAGGACTCCATACTTCAGTTCCTCATCATGAGCTAACTACCACCCGCGGAGTGTCCTCAGAGCTCGTGCTATAATATAGCAAACCGTCACAGTACCTGTAACGGTGTAAACGAGCTTTAGCTCGACTTGACAGGGTTGGATCAGACGAGACAAGACCCTTTTCACCCAACGCGCTGATAAGCGCCGTGCACTGTGGGTCTTTTTCATACGCCTGGCGTATGAGATCCACAACAGACGAGGTGACGAATGTCGCGTGAGCGAGCTCGTAATCGGGACGACGCGACAACGCGTCTGCAAGCACGTCCTGCTTGCCAGGTTTATACTTAACCTCAAAATTGTACTCCGCAAAGAAGGAGAGCCAACGGGCCATCCGTTGCGAGAGATGAGGCGACTTTGTCGCTGTCCGTAAGGACGCGCGGTCAGTATAACCACGAACGGCTTAAAGCCGAGTAGGTGAACCCTAAATTTGACAAGAGCATACTTCATTGCAAGTAGCTCCTTGTCATGAACGGGATAATTCCGTTCCGCAGCTTAAAGCTGCCTCGACTCAAATGCAATCACGCGTTCCCTTCCTGCATCGTCTGCTTGTAACAAAGCACATCCGATTGCGAAATCGGAGGCGTCGCAGACGACACTAAATGGTTTCCCAGGATCTGGGAGAGCAAGAACGGTGACTTTTAACAATCCCCCTTTACCGCTTCAAAATCGTTTTGGTGTTTGGTTTCCCAACACCAATCCATGTCCTTCTTAAGAAGGTCGGTTAATGGCTTCGCCATTTTAGCGTAATTCTCGCTGTATTTGTGGAGATAGTTGGCTAATCCAAGCCACTTCCGTAAATCTCTAAGATTTACAGGCGAAGGACACTCCACAATGGCTTTCACCTTCGCGGGATCCGCCCGCACTCCATCCTTACCGATGAAGCATCCGAGGAAAGGAATTTCCTCAGCACCAAAGATACATTTGGATGCGTTTGCATATAACTTATGCTCTCGCATACTTTCGAGCACAGCTCGAAGGTGTATCAGATGCGTCTGAACATCAGACGAGCCGCCTTCCGCACGACTATGGACGATTATATCGTCGAAGTACGTTTGGGCGTACTTTCTATGAGGGCGAAAGAGTTGAGTCACCAAGCGATTGAAAGTCGCTGGTGCATTCGAAAGCCCTTGTGGCATAACAAGCCACTCCCACAGCATGCCACTAGGCGTGCTAACCGCTGTAATCGGAATATCGGACGCTCGCATGAGCACCTGATAATACCCGTCCACCAGATCTAAGGCACTGTACACAGTACAGCCCGCCATATTGTTCTGGAGGACATCCTTCCGAGGAATCGGAGTCTGCATGGGCACAGTAGCTGCATTCAGCTTGTCATACGCATGCACAATGCGCCACTTTCCGTTCGGTTTACGAACACAAAAAGTGGGAGATGAATGGGGAGACTTGCTCTCCCGTAACATCCCTGCCTCTTCTTTCCCCTTGAAGAATGCGTCGATGACGTCGCATTGCTCCTTGGGGAGAGGACACTGCCTATTGAAGCAGTATTTGGTTCCAGGAACCAAATCGACTTCATGTCGGACTCCCCGATCCGGTGATAACCCCATCGGCGGGTTGTCACTAATGACATCTCCGAAATTCTTTAGTAAGGAATTGTAAGGGTCCTCAGGATCCGCGAGGATCTTGAGACCGCTTCGGGAATTCAATTCCTGTTTGCTTTGCACCAAAACTGACTCGTCCATCGTGTATGAGGAGTTCAAATCCTCTTCCGGACGCAACACGACGACCTCGTCGATTTCCTCTGCTTTCAAAGCAGTCTCAAACTTGTTGAAGGACATCTCCTCCAACGACAACAGTTCTCCTACCCCAGGCAACCGTTCAAGGCTTACGCCTTCCGTAACAACACCTGTCACACTATTCAGCATCCTATAGGACTGCTGACTACTGGCCTCGGGACTCATCCCGAGACCCAGATGGAGGGAGTCAATTGCCCCATCTATTGGAAGCGCCTCGCGCCTATCCACAGAGGTCTCTACCTCTACCACCGGTGACTCGACAGTCTCACCTATAACGGCGTAGTCGGAATCATTTCCGACGTGCGAAAGATACGAACTTCGGGTCTCTTCGCTTGGAAGCGCCTCGCGCTTAACCACAGGGGTTTCTACCCCTACCACTGGAGTCGCAACTTTCTCGCCTAACACGGCGTGGTCGGGAACCCCGACCTGCAGAAGAGACAAACCTCGTGTCTCTTCTCTAGGAAGCGCCTCGCGCTTAACCTCAGAGTAATGCACCTCTACCACTGGGGACTCACCAGTCTCGCCTATAAAGGCGTGATCGGAATCATTTCCGACGTGCAAAAGAGACGAACTACGGGTCTCTTTGATTGGAAGCGCCTCGCGATTAACCACAGGGGTCTCTACCCCTACCACTAGAGTCGCCTCAGAGGAATCCACCTCTGCCACTGGCAACTGACCAGTTTCACCGCTAACGGCGTGGGGATTAACCGCCGAATCCTCCTCGTTAAGGAACTCTTCCTTAACGTCATTGGGAATGATCATTTTAGACATCCCAATCTCTGGCATCTCACGCCATAATCGCTTTTGCGATCGAGTAAACGTGGGTTCATGCCTCGCTAATGCTTCACCCTATCGCGGGTGCGTTGAGCCAATGGACTTAGACTTCCAGTCTATCGATGGCTCGTGGCGTTCCAGCCACTTCATGACCAGAATGAGGTCATACCTCGAGTCCAAATCCAGGACTAGGCAACGCTCTAAGCTGGCGAAGTCTGCAAACTTCAGCTTAAGGTCAATCGAGACCTTAGTTACAGAAACATGTACGCCCGTCGCAAGACGGACTGTGACAACGTCACGAGAACGTGCCTCTAGGGCCTCGGCATACAGCCGACTCTTCTCTACAGAAGCCCGTCTGACACAATTGTCAGACTCTCCAGAGTCTATCAAGACTCTCCAAGGCTTATCAAAGCATTTCACGTCCGCAAGGACGACCAGAAAACCTGGCTGGTACACCAACTCGGTGCTAGAAAGCACCTCTTCCCTCGGGGCTTTGTGCTGTCGTCCCCTAACCTGGGGATTAACAGCACTGAGGAATCTCCCAGTAAGGCACCCCGCACCTACTGGGAGTCGTCGTTTCCCGACGGCTTGGGCGAGGGCCTTTTACCCGCCCTCGGCTCCTTATAGCGAGTGTCTCGCTGGGGATTTTTCGGACATCTGTTACGCAGATGATCCGTGCTTCTACACAAGAAGAATCTTAGCGGGCCATGCCGCTGCAACATTGCAATGAGCTCCGATTAGAAGCTCTACGAGATAGAGTCAGAGTGACTCTTAGCGGAATGTTTCTCCTCCTCTTCGACCTGTCTCAGGTCCATGGGTTTGGGACCCACCTCAGAGGAACGAAAGTTCCTTTCGGCGTTAAACGCCATCTTAAACGCCTCCCCCAGGGATTGGGGTCGACATCGGAAGAGCTCCGAACGTGCTGGCCGTTCTTTCAGGCCTCCCATCAACACGGGAATGGAAACATCGTCTGAATAAGCATTCGCGTACATCCCTGCCAGCAGGGCCTTTAGTTCTTGTACGTATGTCTCCAAGTCCCTAGTGCCCTGACGGCACCTCAGAAACGCAAGCTGATTCTGAAAAACCAGACCAGGTGTAGCGTACATGTCCATAAGATTCCGCTTAAGGGCTTTCCAGGTAGGGAACACGTTCGTGACGAATCCGGACACGTAAACGCCCATGTACGGGCTTTGCCCGTAAGATGGGTTAGTGCAAGTCCCACTTGCAAGTGATCCTCGATCACATTCTCTGTGGCGAAGGCTGTTTCGATCTCACGAAGCCACACATAAAGGTTATCACCTTTTTCACTGGTGAATTCCTTTATCTTAAAGGATAACGGAGGGCGCACACCCGTAGGCGTGGAGTGACTTCCACGAAAATTCGCCTCATGGGCGAGGAGGGCGTTAACCCCTTCACGCACGGCATCAAGGCCCTGCTCCACTAGGAGCTGCATGCCATCCTCACCCAGTACGGATAACAGCCTTTTAAAGGCTTCCTGTTGTACGGGGGTTAGCTTACCCCAATCGTCCTGATCCATCCCTTTCAGAGGATGTTGATCACCAACACTGGTGTTGGATTGACTACAAGTGCTACCAGATGTAGCCGGTGCGAAAGCGCACGGTGCGGCTAGCGCACACAGGAAAACTTTCCTTAAGCGGCGATACGCTGCTACTTAGCCGATACGCCCTTATATAAGGCCTTAGTGGGAGATTGCTCTCTCAATTGGGGCCAAGATTCCCTGAGTTTACGGTTAGTAAACACTAACGCCTTGTTCCAAGGATTCCCTTAGTAAGGGGGTATCTAAGGGAGGTGCTCCCTTTTGCTATAACACTCATTGCACGCGCGACCGTTTTGGGTCGTGCGCCTAGCATTCTTCAGTGTATTTGTAAACCGATTTATTATTTAATATAAAATTAGCCTAACTTAATAAACTAATATAAACTATATGTAATACTAGGTAGAACTTACTTAATTCTTACCTAGCCAAAATGTAGTGTACACCACCTGTGTACCAACACGTGGCCGGCTACCACGCCTTCACCAAGGGCTCCTTCCCTGATTGGTTAAAACAACCAATAAGTCCGAACCTTTCGGACTGGTCAATACCTGACCTTAACCGTTGTGTACTTACGTACACCAACGTAACCAAATGCAACCCCGTTACAGCGCGTAAGTACAATCAATCGGCCGATTTATTGACCCTGTGTGCCATGAAAGAAGAACAGGCAGGAAAGATTATTAGTGCTCAAAGAAAAGCAGATCTGCAAATGTTCAATCGTTTAATAGAGTTACTATACGACGATGCAGACGAAGTTCAAGAGAAGGATAGGAACGAGAGTACACCGGAAATACCCGAGAAAGTAACATGTGAGTATGGTGGTAATTCAAGTGATCAAGTGACGAGGCTCTAGTTGTCACGAAGCAAAGAGATGTCTGGGAGAATGAGGAATATTCGTCGCCGCAAGTATTTGTAATCACTCGGAGCATGAGTAAACTAGATAACGGAAAGCATCAGCGCAGGAAAAGTGTGAACATTGAACAAGGGGCGGAAATAGATGGTGACTCATATTCTTCGGAAGGTAATACTGTTGGATCAAAGAAAGTCGGAGCGAGGCAGAAGAGGATACAGCTGAGGTTAAAATGTAAAAGCCTCACAAGATGAAAGCAAGAAGGAGAAGAAACAAGTAATAAAAAGACCCCAGAAGATGTAGTGCATCCCTATCACGGACCCATATTGGTTGTGATGAGTAGAATGCGGACCCGAGTTAGTTGCATTAGATGAAATTACAAAAGAATAGCAGAATACAAAACAAAGATACAAGCTTAAAGAAGAACTGGAAGTTTGTTGAAACATGAGGATAAATCACGTTGCAACTTATTTTTGATTGGCGCAATATGATTAACTATGATTGATAATATGGATACTGAGCCTATAATTGCTCCATGAATTACCAATGAGATGTGAAACTCGTGTGTTGAATAAAAGTGTACGAAGAGATACCCTTAAGGTCTCAAAGCTGCAAAACCTGTACGCCTAGCATAAGACAACACGAAAAAACGCACAACAAGAATGAGATCTTACGAATAGATACCTATCAAGTTCCTAAAGGTGCAAAACCTGTACATCTATTGTGAAACAAAGCGGAGAACCACACAACAAGAATGAGATCGTACGAAGATATACCTATCAAGGTCCTAAGAGTGCAAAACATGTACGGCAATAACAAGAAGATATGAAGCGATAACCAATGAGGTCCCACTGGTGCAAAACCTGTACGGAGAGTCACACGATGTCACGGAAGAAAAACAATCCATGGGGTAATAAACCTGAGTGTCAATGGCGGATATACGAAGAGATACCAATTAAGGTGCAAAAGGTGCAAAACCTTTATGGCAGTCATGTGAAACACAAACGAAACAGAACATACGATATGTGTAACAGGACTGATCCTGTTACAGGCTTACACTGTATTTTGCGAGGAAGCTCGCAATACAATTAGGGCAGGATTAGTTGGTAACAACTAATCCTATAATTAAAGTAAATATATTAATATTCACTGTGGGTTAGAACGCAAAATTAAGAGTGTTTATTTAATGGGTGGTTTAGAGACTAATAGTATAGTAACTAACTAATTAATATAATAATATCAAGTCTTTCACTAACTGTACTATTAGTTAACCTGCAAGATTCGGTATTTATACCGAATCGACTTTTCCTTCTTAGATTATAATAATTTATAATCTCTTATTTAAATTTCAGACAACGCGTCTGAAATTAAACTGTGATCTTCTAACTTGAATATCTATTATGTAGGGGCACCCCATTACATCACCCCCCACTTAAGGTGGTTGGCCAATAATAATTCTTATTTTGGCCAATCATGGGTGGCACTTGTTGGTCAGAATTTCTCATTCACCAACTGATTGACCATCGACTCGATGGTCAAGACACACGGCGGCGGCGCTCTAAAGAGGGCTGCTGAAAACAATGAAGGAGCTTCTTCCTCCGCCTCAGTACTAGGTGCTGAGGTGTTGAGTGACAACAGTGACGCTGCATTAGCAGCGTCAACTACGCAAAGGTCGGAAGACGTACCGTCTTCGACCACAGATGCTGCTAAGGCGGCATCTGACAAGAAACAGGGAGATGTTGCTAATGCAACATCTCGCACGATGGCAACTTCCGAATGGCGTGTTGCCAAGAGGGCCATGTTCGGGAGTTCTGACTCCGAACAATGTGATGGGGATACAGATGTCCCCACTAAAGGATCTAGCGAGTCGAAACTCGCTAGGTGCTCATCGCCTAGAAGCGATGACGACTCTGGTGTCGCTGTCATAGCTGACATCGACAATGATTATCACAGGTGGTTGCGGGAACGCAGAGCCCCACCTGGACCAAGTACTTCTCCACGTCGGGGTGATTTAACCCCGGCGCGTGGTGTTGAAGCAGGCTGTGCTCCGCCTGCTAAAAGGGCTCGAACAGAAGCGGCGGCTGCCGCTTCTAAAGCGTATCATCGTACGGAACCACATGTTCCGTACAGGGTGGGGTTTTGGACCCCTGGCTGGGATATTGCCCCCAACAGTAGCGGTCACCGTAAACGGGACTGCCAGTATGCAGTGTTCGATATCAACGTTCTGGATGACTGCGAAGACATCCAGTCACGTCGATTCGATCGAAGTACAGACGATAGGCGTCTGTACTTTATTGACCTCTTTTTCCAGGTTCGATATTATTCGAGCCGGAAAGGGTCAAGGAGGAACAGGGACGATAAAGACGCCCTGACTCAGATTTGGAACGCTTTTGTTAACAACTACAACAAAAGCCCAGATGATTACGTGAATAAAGTTCACGTAATGCGCGAGCGCTTTTTAAAGCACTCTCGAACAGGCAAAATGGAATACATCCATTTTGCTTGCCTCAAAGAAGGGTTAAAGTGTGGTGTCCCTTCTCACCTCGTTTGCCCGCGGTGTCTGCAGGGCGCCCCTTGTCTGTCAGAGGAGGAGTTGCCGGGTACGGTGGCCTTTCCGTACCCGCCGAAATTCAGGGTTTAATTGATACCCTGAATGCATCAACACCTACTGTTGATGCTACTTCGCATTATGAGTTTGAGACTTCTTCTCAAACTCAGTCAAGAGGTCTGGGGCGTCGGCCCTCAGAACCTCAATCGGTTCCCAAGAGTCGAACTCTTGGGGATATCCCAGCCAGCGTACTAAGTACTCGGTACGCTGCCCCTTCTTCGAAGGAACCGAGCGCTTCGAGATCAAGCGCTCGAGAATGTATCGCTTATTCCCCTGATTATCAATCAGGGGCGGCGGAGGATGAGAATTCCCTCGCCGTTGTTGTTGCGGAGCATGGTTCTTTGCTCCGCAAGCTCGAGGAGGGTTATTCCTCCTTGAGCAGCGATATGTCTCACTGTGTGAAGACATATCGGTCTCTTCGCGAGGATGTACGCGACATCCTCGGAGCGCACACTGCCCTCCAGCAGAAGAATGATCTTCTGTACATTGAGCTTTCTCACTATAAGAGAGAGCTCGATCTGCGCACGGCTGATCTCGAGCAGTCGAAGGCGGAGGTAACGACTCTCCGCTCTGCTCATCAACGGCTGGAGGCCGATTACAAGTCTCTCTTGGGAGACTTGGAGAAGCACGGCATCTCCCGTGGTTCTGCGTCTCGTCGTAAGACGAAGACGAGTGATACGGCGTGAGCCGCCCAACATAGAATGTTGTGTGAAGCCGCATTGCTGTGGGAATGTCTAAGGTATAGGCATTCCCCCGAATCTCTTGGACCTTGAAAGGTACAATGTACTTAGGAAGCAACTTCCGTGTAGGGAAGTTGCTTATTGCATGTGTAGGCAAATTAGTAGTACTTAGTAATACTAATTCACCTTTAAGAAAGGAGTTCTTGTTCTTCCTTCCTTGTTTATCTGCATTTTGCTTCTGCTTATCAAAAGCAGAGGCAAGTGCTTCCTTTACATAGCGTATTACAGCTTGGCGCTGTAATACGAATTGATCTACTGCTTTAACAGCAGTAGGTGCATTGTCCTCATTGTCTGCAGCCATTGCTTCAGAAACATTTTCATCATATGCAGCTTCAGTTTCAATTGAAGCTGCTTCCGCTTCTCTTGTATTTTCAGTAGAAGGGCCATCGTTTTGTTCACAAGTTGCAGTTGCAACTTGCTCATTGACTCGCTCAAAATTTGAGCGGGTACCTCCCCCATTAGATTTGGCGTACCGCCAAGTAAATCTGGGGTTCATGGATGCCTTAAGGCATTCACGTAGAACGGTGTATGCTTAGTTGAAGCATGCACCGAATTGTTAATCGCAAATTCAGTGAGTGACAGGTAGTCACTCCACTGTTCAAAGTCATGTGCGTATGATCGCAACATGTCTCCGAGAACGCGGTTAACCCGTTCCGTCTGCCCATCCGTTTCCGGATGGTCCGCAGTTGACATCTTCAACTGGGTTCCCAACAATGAGAACGTTTCTTGCCAGAAACGTCCTGTAAATCTCGGATCTCGATCCGAGACGTCTTCCAGCATTCCGTGCAAACGGAATACCGTATCAACGAATATCCGCGCTGTTTGAGCGGCGGTTAGGTTCGCTGATACTGCAGTAAGATGTAACATCTTACTGAAACGGTCTACAAAGACCACTATTCCAGTCTTCCGACAATTGTCGGGTGGAAGACCGAATACGAAGTCCATTGAAATGGACTTCCAACACTCTGTCGGAACCGGCAGAGATTGCAGCGGAGCCTGTGCAGACTGCGCAGGCTTAACGCGCTGGCAAATCTCGAATGCGCGTACGTATTTGCGTACCCACTTGTACTGGTTTCGCCAGTAAAAGTCACGTGCGAGAGAAGCGTATGTATTCTCTCGACCTTGATGCCCCGAAATCGGTGCATCATGATACTCAAACATAATTTGATGTTTGAGATCATCGTCGTTTGGAACGACGATGCGACTTTCATCTTTTTGGTCTGTGCTGTAAAGCAGCAGACCATCGTGAAGTCGATATCGATGCACGCAAGCGCGGAGGAACTATGGGAGTTCGTCGCGCTTCTCACTTGATTGATTACTTAAGTAATCAATCAACAGACGTGTCTCCTCGTCTGTTTTGTACGCCTCGCGTACTTGTCGTATAATTGACGGCGACAAGGCAGTGCAACGGATTGCGTTTGCACTTGCCCCTTCGGGTACGGACGGTTTCGTCTCGTAATCGGGCCTTCGTGATAGCGCATCCGCTATCACGTTCAACTTTCCGGGTTTGTATTCAACCGTAAAGTTGTACTCAGCAAAGAATGACAGCCATCGAGCCATTCTTTGAGAAATGTGTGGTGAATTCACGGCCGTGCGTATTGACGCATGGTCCGTGTAAACCACAAACGGTCTATCTCCCAATAGATAGATCCGAAACTTGGCCAGTGCACATTTCATTGCAAAGTCAAATTTGTTTATTTCAAGACAATTACTTCATGGCAAGGAGTTCCTTGTCATGCACTGGATAGTTGCGCTCGGCTGGG